>VMDO01009116.1:0-79315 GCA_007922755.1 Pedetes capensis | reverse complement strand
ACTGCAAAACACTGCATGTTTATTGTAAAATTGCAGTTCAGAACTAACATCACTGAAAGAAAAGTACACCCAGGCCAGACAAGAGACATCTTTTTGGGAAAACCTCATCAGTGATTTGACTCCTATCTTAGGGAAGAGTAAGAAGAAGTTACCTCAAGTTTGTGCTTCATTTGTACCTATAATTCTTTCTATTTTACTCTATATTTATACTTAAGTTAACTGATAAGAAACTGTTAATGTCCATTCTCTTATATTACATTTTGCTCTTCTCAACGATTTCTTTGTCTTTCTTTCTTTCTTTCTTTCTTTCTTTCTTTCTTTAAACTTACTTTCTTTCAATGTTGTTTATTGTTTTTGTTAGGTGCCGTTGAGTCATGTCTGATTCATAGTGACCCTTATAGGGTTTTCAATGTCTGACTGTTTGGGGATTGCCTCAGGAGTGGATTGCCAAGTCCTTCTCCCGTTTATTGTGGTGCTGGGAATCGAACTTGGGACCTCAGAGACTGCAGAGCAGCGCTCTACCAACTGAGCTAAATCCCAGCCCCTTTCTTTCTTTCAATAGTTTTCCTTAAAAACCCCTTTGGAAGATGGACACCATGACACTCCCCTATAATCTCTGCAATTCAGGAAGCTGAGGCAGGAGGATTGCCAGAGATTGAGGCCAGAAGCAGCCTGTCTCAAAACAAAAAATATAAAAGGGCTTGGATACAGCTCAGTGGTAAATCACTTGCCTAGCATTGTGAGGCCTGGGGTTCAAAGCCCCCAGTACTGGGGGGGAAGGTGAAATGTTGAACAGACCAACTACACAAGGTCTTACTGAAGACAAAATTCACATCTAAGATATGAATAAATTTTATGGGTATTTTCTAATTAAAGCCATAACTTCTGTAACCCAGGGATACCTCCCAGTTTGCCAGCGGTTTTTTTTGGTTTTTTTTTTTTTTGTTTTTTGTTTTTGTCCTGAACTTGAGAAGGCTCAGATAACAAGACCATTTCCTCTTCTTTTATGAGAAAGGGATGAGAATTAACTTGCCTTTCCAAGTCAATCACATACTTCTCAGTTAGACACCACACATAGAGCCACCATCAAGACTACAGAGGCAAGACCACAAGGGCCAGGGACACACAGGCTGCCTCCTAGAAGGAAGAGAGCACACTGCACAGGGAATCTGCCGTCTCTTTGGGGCTGTAGCTTCATTGGTACATTTTGGACACCGATGAACTCTGGAGGCTTCTGTTTTACCCAAGCCCAGAAATCTTTCCCCCAAACCCTTAAGACTGTTCTCATTCCTGTACCAGGGTATTTTCAATAACCATTTTAAAATTTCAAATAATCTTCCTCTGTCTTTTGCCTTCCATTCTCAATATGGCTTTTCTTTAGTGGAGTTAATTAGGGAATTTTTTAGCAAAGCATACCAATTAAAACACATGAAGATTACATAGGTAGCAAATATTAAATATTTAGGGAAACAGAAATATTATGTTATATATATATGTGTATATATACATATATATATATATATATATTAGACATAGTGTTAGTCATCCTAGTAACTGAGAAAATTTATTAAATTTTTTATAAAGTCTTGAGCACTTGACATCTCCAAGGGTACTACCATCTTCAGAGAGCCCACAGCCATAAAACTTAGAGATGCTCGCTCCTTTTCTGGCATGACGCTATATCTGGATTTAACCCAAAATTTGCATTGAGTCACCAGAGATCTGTACTTTTTTTCAATTGAAATCGCCAAATTATTATTATTTTGAGTTTCCAGTGTGAGATATGAACGTAGGAAAGATGTCTTTTTCTTTTGTTTTTCACCTCATCATTAAATGAACATTGTGTGCTATCTGTTCCCTCCCATAATAAAGGCTAAGAGTTTAAACAAGACATCTAGTCATATATTTATACACCTAACTTAAGAATAATCAATGTCTAATTATGTACTTTATGGATTTTCCAAAGTGAGCCTCAACTAAAATTTCCCTTTCTATATCTTTATGATGGTTACTTTGATGTGTCAACTTGGCTGGGTTAAGAGATGCCTACATAACTAATAGCCTGCAGCTGTAGCCCTGTGGCATACGATCTCATCAGATCTCAGAAGCTAAGCAGGGTTGGGCCTGGTTAGTACCTGGATGGGAGACCACCTGGGAACACCAGAAGATGTAGGTTTGGGAGAAGGATCTGGCAACCCCCTCCCAAAAATCAATCTGCCATTGAAAACCTATGAACAGCAGAGAAGCACTGACAATAGTGTTTCCCCTGTTGTACAGAGGGTCGCTATGAGTCAGATACCGACTCGATGGCACCTAACAACAACAACAACAACAACAACAACAACACATAACTAATAAAATATTATTTCTGCATCTGTCCATCAGGGTGTTTGCAGAAGAGATAAGCATTTGAATCAGGAGAATGAAAAAAAAAAGATGGCCTCACCAAATTGGGTCAAGATCATCCAATCAGAGGACGCTAATACAATAGAAAGGTAGAGGAATGGTGAACTCACTCTACTTGAGCTGGGACATCAATCGTCTCCTCCCTCAGACATCAGTACTCCTGGTTCTCAGGCTTTCAGGTTTGAATAAGCACTCACACCACTGTCCTTCCCCTTCTTCCCTCCATTCTCATGACTTTCCAATCAGACTAAGTCTTATGGCATTGGCTCTCTCTGTTCTTTGGCATTCAGACCTGGGCTGATTTGTACCCCTGGCTTTGTGGTTCTCCAGCTGGCAGATAGCAGATCATGGGACTCCTTGGCCTCTTTAATCACACAAGCCAATTCTTCTAATAAATCTCCTATATCCATATCTACATTTATATAAGGCCTATTGGTTCTGTTTCACTGGAGAACACTGAATAATACAATCCTACAGTTGATTTTGTGTCCTGTAACAAATATGTTTTATTTTATCTTTCCAATACTTTTCCCTTTATTGGCACAGCACTACTCCATTCCTGCTTCCATTTTCCTGTGGGAAATATTCCTCCCTCATAGCACCACCACCACCACATGGTTCAGGAGAGATACCAGTCACAATAATCCATCCACAAGTCAGAGAGACTGCATGGATCCCCCTGAGTATGTACAGATTTCCAACTTCAGGAAAAGAGCTTGTCCTTTTGTGGTATCAAGGCTTAGGATGTAAGTCTGAAAGCATGGTGGAGGAGTGACCTTGTGGAGGAGGCCCACAGGAAAACATCCTGAAAAGAATGAAGGCTAGACAAGAAAGAGACTTGGAGGTATCTGAGTCACTGCTTCCAGTGACCCTGCAGACCCAGCTATATCCTCTGCCCTTCTTTTTCCTAAGCAAGCTCAGTTTGTATGTCTGTCACTTACATGAAAAGAGTTCTAATTAATACAGATTTTCTCATAATGCCCTCCATTAAGAGTGGAATAAAGAGATAAAATATTAACCCAGTCCATGTTTCATTTAATTAGCAATCTGGTTTTAAAAGATGTTTAATTCTAGAAGAATCTGAGCCATTGTCCAATTGAAATTGGGAGTGAGAGGTGGAAGGGGAAGATATCTACATATTTCCATGATAGAGAGATCCAGGTACTAATGGCCTCCAGAAGTCAGTACAGCACCCAACCTCCAGCACTGTGGGCACCCAGGCAAATCTTCACATGCTAAAGCTTTTCTTTGCTCTTCTGGCTGCTGAATCCCCATGAGTTCACCAGTGTGAGCTCACTTGCGAGAGTATTCAGATGAAAGAAAATGTGGTGCGGGTGAGTCAAGGGCAGAGGAGAAACTCCCTCCTCTCAAGTCAAGTTTCCAGGCAGAGAAAGGCTAAGAGAGAAAAGATTCCAAAACCAGCTCACTCTTTAAGCCAGTAACCGATGACTTAGTTCCCTGTGGAGTTTTAGCCTGGAGGCCTCAAGGTCACTCCACAAACAGCTAAGCCACTCCCCCCAGTGCTCATATTTTCATGCTACAATAACAGCCACTCCTTGCTCTGGTTTGGGTCCAACAAACAATCCTTCCCTTCTCCTCTAATACCAACCTTCTGCAGTGAGCTCATATCCTCCCTCTCCCTTCTTCTCCCTCTGACTCACAGTCCTCAAAGCTTTAAGAAGCACAAACCTGCTGGATCAGGCGGACTGGAATTACCATGTTCCAATGGGCCAGCCCTTCTGTGAAAGGGAATCTCACTTTCATTGTTAGCACCAAAACTCTGAGTTACTTAACTTGGTCATGAAAAGCCCAAAACTCAACCCATTCTTTCCCCAGCAAAATCAATAGTGTTGTATGTCTTTAAAAGGAAAAGGAAATACGCCCTTAGTAAAACAAGTTACTCAAACATTTCAGCATCTCAAAGAGACGTCATCCATGATGGTTTAACACTGAGCAGTGAGGTGATTGTTTCTTCCCAGGTATTGATTCTGAATATAGGTTTTTTTGGCTATGATACAAAGTATTTTTTAAGGGAGCCAAGTCCAGAAATGTAAGAACCATTAAAGGAATGTGGGCTGGGGGTGTGATTCAATGGTAGAGTGCTTCCCTAGCATTTATGAGGCCATGGGCTCAATTTCTATCACCACAAAAGAGAGAGGAAGAAAAGAAAAAAGAAAAAAAGAAAAACAGGAAAGTTGATCATAGTCATCTTTATACATGAAGTACCAAGCATAGAGTCTATGTATTTTAATTTATCGATAAATATTTATGGAATTTATCATAAAGTAGTTTGCCAATGAAGAAATAAAGATCAACAATAAAAATTAGTGACCAAATATTCAGAGGGTGAAGGAGTCACTCTTGTCCAAACCAGCAAACAAATAGCTACATCTCACATTTTTCAGGACTTTTCTTAAAGATTTTAATTTTTAATTTACCTTTGTAGAAAAAAAATCTTTACCTTAGGTATCAGGACAAATAAACATATTTTATGGGAGGCCTTGTCTCTCTCCTCTGAGCAGTAACCTTAAAAATGAGGTCAGTGTCTGCCCCTCCCAGGCCACTGATGATTAAATCAAATAATGCTTAACCAAGCTTTAGTTCATTTTGTTTCCGGTCCAGTGATGTGCTTTTGAGGCCTTAGTATACACTTCTTGTAGTAAATGTTCTTAGATTTGTGCAAGGGAACACAAGAAAAGAATTTGGTGGGGAAAAAATGTTGACACCAGATTTGAATTTACCCTAATCTTTAGGCAATCTACAAAACACAGCATAGCAATATTTTTTAGCATTATTGTCCTAACTGGCCAGCAAGCTTTGTGGATGGTTTTAAGTCATGTGGCTGGTCTTTCGTGGAGAGCAGCTATCCATGAAGACAGCTTTCCACTGTATATAATAAATGCTTCCTTGAGTTTCTTTGATCCCTCTCTTTTCTTTACTCCCTCTCTTTTCTTTACTCCATTGCTCAACCTCACAGGCAATTAATTCTCCATAAACCATTCTAGTACTTGATCAAAAAAGTAATGACAAGTAATCACAATCATATGGCTAGCTCTACTGGTATTTTGTTTAGTTCTTGAGATAATCATACACGCCAAACAAAGCTGAAAATGCCCTTGCTTCTTCCACCCAAAGAAAGATCTAGAGAAAGTTATGATTCACAATATACTTTCAGCCCCTAAATAGCCAGCTTGTTGTTGTTGTTGTTAGGTGCCGTCAAGTCATGTCTGACTCACAGCGACCTTCATAGGGTTTTCAATAGCTGATTGTTTCGGGATTACTTTAGGAGTGGATTGCCACATCCTTCTCCCATTTTTGAAGTACTGGGAATCAAACCTGGGACCTCAGAGACTGCAGAGCAGCGCTCTACCAACTGAGCTAAATCCTAGCCCACATAGCCAGCTTGTTGTTGTTGTCAGGTGCCGTTGAGTCGGTATCCGACTCATAGCGACTCTGTACAACAGGGGAAACACTATTATCAGTGCTTCTCTGCTGTTCATAGGGTTTCCAATGGCAGATTGATTTTTGGGAGGGGGTTGCCAGGTCCTTCTCCCAAACCTACAGCTTCTCGTGTTCCCAAGTGGTCTTCTCTCCAGGTACTAACCAGGCCCGGCCCTGCTTAGCTTCCAAAATCTGACGGGATCGGATGCCACAGGGCTACAGCTGCAGGCATAGCCAGTTTAGTGAGGGTTAAACCTTGTATTCTGATATGAGAAACAATAGGTTCTTTAATCATCCTTAGATCTTACTTTCAAATTCTCCACTATGGCTCTTCCTCAGATGATTTATTTATAACAATTCTGCTTGTGAAGAAAAACCAAGCAAAATCAAGGCTGAGAATCAGATATGTTGATTACTAAAGTAAGATAACACAGAAAATGACAAAGAGATCTTAAACCCGAGTCTTTCTGATCACAGAACCCACATGCCATTTTACTACTCTGCCTTTCATGAGATAAAAGAGACCAAATGTATATAAAAGAGCTCTATTTTTTTTTTTTTCTTTGAGACAGGGTTTATGTAGCCCAGGCTTGCAATCTTCCTGCTTCAGCCTCCCAAGGGCTGGGATTATAGGTGTGTGCCACCATCCCAAACTAATGATTTTTAGACTCTGGTTCCTTTTTAAGATTTGTGAGAATTTCTGTGGCCACTGAAGCATTCTTTAGACAAGAACACAGTGCAATCCTTTACTCCCAGAAAACTAGTTTCCAGCTTCTCTTGGGTCATTCAGCTCTCAATTCTTCATATTGGTCTAAAGTAGCAAAAATCTGACAATTCTTTCTATTTGCCTCCGGCGTGTGTTTTTGTATTTTGAGAGGGAGTGCTTCTCGTGTTCCAGTAATTCACACCACTTCAGATGTCTTAAATGAAGCCAGGCTGCTAAGGAACGCTAGAGGAAGTTAGGAAAGTGCCTATGATTGCTCCCAGCTCATCCGTGCTTGCTCCATTCCACACACAGCTGGCCTGAACATAAAGCACCATCCAAAATTTAGTATAAAATTCATTTGAAAGACCCTTTCATGTCTTATCATCATCTAGCTGGGTAACTATTTAGGCTTTTAATTTCCTCTTCTAAAATTTTACACTATGCAAAAATTAAATCAAAATGTTGCTTCAGAATCTCCTTGTCTGTTTCTTTTCTTTTTTCTTTTTTTAATTTGATGAAGTTAGCAGCTTGCATCCACGCACCAAAGTGGTAAAAACAAGAAGGGAAATGAATCTAACCACTACTTATATATAGCATCCCAACAAGAGCTGTGTTTCCTAAATTGGCTGGAAGGGCTGCAGTCTTGATAAACACTGCCAGCAGCTTTCAAATTTCCTGATAAAAGTTCTCTTCATGTAATTGTCTGTCTTTTGAAGAATCTTTCAAATCAAGAAAATGCTAACTTAAAATATTTACATGTAACACCCTATGAGGTGATAAGAGTTAACATAGGAATACTACACAACAAGAAGAAAGAAACGCGACACACACAGGAACGGGGGGAAATCTCAGACATTATACTGAATAAAAGAATGCACTCATTCATAGAACTCAAAACTGGTCATCACAATGTGAGAGCTGGGTGGGGTACTGACTGGGAAGGAACCAAGGGAAATGTGTATGTGTGCATATGAATGTGTATACATGTGTGTGCAATTCATAAATACATAAATATATAAAGTCATTGGGCTGGGTACTTAACCAACTCTCTTTAAGGTCTTCATTTTATATATATATATGTATATATATATATATATATATATTTATGTTTCATCAGAAACATTTTTTTAAAAATTCCAGCCCAGCTACATATCTGAAGAGGCTTGGATTTAGTTCATTTGGTAGAGTGCTACAGTATGCTCTCTGACGCCCCAGATTCCATCCCCATCACCACAAAAAATGGGAGAAGGATGTGGGAATTCCTTCCCAAGGCAATCCAGAAACAATCAGCTATTCAAAACCCAATGAGTAGCAGAGAAGCACTGCCATAGTGCTGGGCATGGCACAGTGTTGGGGAGTGTTTTGTTCTGTTGTACATAGGGTCAATTTGAGTCAGACCCGACGCGACAACACCTAACAACAAGAACATATCTGAAAGAAAGGTGAAATGATTCAGGCATTGAACATTACTGACAACTCTTTTCTGTGACACACAGACTTTTTTGAAATGTTATTTACAAAGCCACAGCTCTTTATTTACAGTTATTAAATTCATAAAGCTCTGAAAACCAAAAATTTTCAAATTGACATGAGATTATTTAACATCTTTATTTATTCCACATTCTAACTAATGAAAATATCAGATGCCTCACTGTAGAAATGTTAATCTTTTGATTACAGAGTGTTGTTCATACCCCACAGTGATGTCACCAAATATATAATATGTGTACTTTATTCCCTTTGTAAAATCCAAAAATGTTCTAAATTTCAAAATGCATCTGGACCTAATAATTTTGTATAAAGATACTATTCAGCTTTATTTATTTGAAGGTGCATTTGAAAAGGTCCAGCTAGCACACTAAATGTGCGATTTCACAGACGTTATTGCCTAAGAGTAGGCCAAACTTATTTAACTATGGGCTGAAGTTTTTTTAATTCAGTAAATAATAGGTGATTCACAGCCAAATTTGGGAAAGCAGCATAGGAATGACTAAAGCTTAAGAACCATCATACAGCATGTTCAGAAAGATTCCAGCATGCCCATACGGAGAGCCAACAGGCTACAGGAGACAAGGGGTGAGGGCAGTGGCTTTCTTTGGATCCTCCCAGCACCAAGCATGACCTTGCATGTGGCGCCCTCAACAAAGCTACACTGCCTTGAAATGAATCTCCAACATGCTTCATCCTTTAACTTCTGTTACACACTATCCCTCTGAACAGCCTTTTAAATAAATTTTAAGACCTTTGAGAAATAGCACTTTGTTAAAATAGTTCTTTTTAGTTGGTTGTAAGGGGGAAAAAAAGTAGAACCACATCTTGATTTTTAACTTTAGGGCATGTCTCTATTTGAAGCCCTCAAACTCTCAAATAAATCATTCAATTCCTTCTGATCCATCTGTTCATTCAAAGCAGAAATCTAACAAACCACAAGAAACTTGCCATTGACTTTGACTTACTCTAGGAAAACATTTCTTTCTTTTTTTTTCCTGACTCTTCATTGCACCATAACTTCTGAACGCCTTTCATATTTTTTCCTTTATTCCTTTATATTTTCCCCCAAGGAAAAGAACTCATTGTCTGTATTCTGTCCAGCTATATTCCAGAAGCACTAAAAGTGTTTGCCTCATGTTTCTGTATCAGTTTTGGGGCAATCATAAATCAACAATCTATGGGCTGAGGTGCTCCGACCAAAAATATTCCTTTGAAAAGCGTGGAGCATCACTCTCCTCAAGCAGCTGCAGTCTTTTATGAATGGCTCAGGAGTCTTTCACACCTCCTTTTAAATCCAGTGCATTTGAAGTAATAAAACAGAGAACAGTTTATAGACAGGAAATATTAAAATATTTAATTGCTTTTTTTTTTTTTTTTTTTTTGGCTTCGAGCAATGCAGACAGCCTCCAGCTTTCTATAACACATGAATAAAGGACACCTGCCCATGCTTGAATGGACATGAAAAAGGGAATTGCCAAATTGGATACATCTGTGACTAAACCTTTGCTTTTAAACCCACATCAAGCCCATTGTTTTTTATTTGTTCTAACCATTTCCCACCAATTACTTTTCATTTTCTTCTTCCTTCTCCAACTCTAGGTTACAACAAAACACTAACAAGAGTAAATTGATATCATGCCCAAAAGGATTCTCAAATCTATCCGAAATTGAAACAGTACACAACTGGAACCCGAAAAGTGTTCCTATTGTCTAGGCCTATGGTTAATCATCTTGCCCATCAAACCCCTCTCAGAAAAACAGCTAAATGTTTCCAGGACTAATGGAATTGTGGGACAGTTCCACAGGTCTAGCCACATGGCAGAATAAGACAGCTTTTGGCCAATTCCCAGCTCTGTCAGTTGCTGGGGGAATGACTTTAGACAGGCCATTTAGCTTCACAAGCTTCAGTTTTTCATCTGTTGCCTGGAGCTAGTCATCTGTGCCTCTCACATGGGGCAGTTGTGGTCACTAAGAAGGATACTAGTTGCCAAGTGTTTGGTATGGGGTTTGATCCTCCATGACCTTCTCATATCAGTTGCCCTTTTATTATGATTCAATCTAAATTGATTATTCATGAAACCAAAGAAGATATGACTAGCAACCTTCCATGAACACCTAAAAGTAACAGAAGTATTTTCTTGCTGAAATTTGAATTGGTATTTTATTGCTGCATGGTAAATTTCCATAAAGTTAATTTCTTGCAACAACACAGCTCACAGCTATGAAGTTAGGAGCCCAGCAAGTCATGACTGGCTTCTCAGCATATCACAAGGCTACAATAAAGATGTTGATGGGGCTGAGCTCTTGTCTAAAGACTGTTTCCATGCTCACGTGGTCATCAGCCAAATTCCTTTCCTTGTTTCAGGCATGAAGCTCTTGTTTCCTTGCTGGTTGTCACCACAGGGACCTATCTCAGCTCCTAGGCACCACACTCAGTCCCTTTCCATGTAAATCCCTCCATCTTCAAAAACAACAACAGAGAATCTCATTCACATTAACTTCCTCCAATGCTTCAATTCTCTCTGACTTTGTCAGAAAAAAATCTGCTTTTGAAAAAGTTGTGCAGTCAGGTTGTTGTTGTTGTTAGGTGCCGTCGAGTCGTGTCCGACTCATAGCGAACCTCATAGGGTTTTCAATGGCAGATTGTTTCGGGATTGCCTTGGGAGTGGATTGCCACGTCCTTCTCCCATTTTTGCAGGGCTGGGAATCGAACTCTGGACCTCAGAGACTGCAGAGCGGTGCTCTACCAACTGAGCTAAATCCCAGCCCGCAATCAGGTTAGTCCAACCCAAATAAGCTCCCTATTAAACTGATTAATAACCTTAATTTCATCTGCAAAAAATCTCTTTTGCCATGTAATATGTCATAAACATACTGTAACACCAAGGAGCACTGTGGAGGTAATTTGGAATTCTAGTGACCATAAATCTAATAATGGAGAGTGGAGGCCGGGCATGGTGGCACACACATGTAATCCCAGCACCTCAGGAGGCTGAGGCAGGAGAATCACATGTTCGTGGCCAGAAGCAGCCTGCACAACTTAGTGAGACTCAGCCTGAAAATAAAAAGAAAATAGGGCTGGAGGTGTTGCCCACTAGTAGAGCACTTGCGAAGCATGATAGGCCCTCCATTCAACCCCCTCCAAAAGAACGGAGGTTGGGATGAAAAAACATAATCATATTATATCATAAGGCAGAGCCAGGAAGGAATGAAGTAGCCTGCTAACCACTCTTTCTAGTCTCCATTCGTGCTGCCTTCAAATTCAACCTTCATAGAGCTGCCTGAATTAAATATCTAGAAGTTAACCTGGTAAGCTCATCATTGCTGGCAAGACCAAGTTTAAATCTCACCCTGATCCATATACCCTCCATGATTCAGCTGGTTTCTCAAAACTACCTCTCAAGCCTTTTTCCAATTCCATGTTCATGATTTATGTCCCAGAAACACCAAACTGCTTATACCTTCCCTCATTGGCCATGATGTTTCTCAATTCTGTCTTTATTCAAGTCGTACTCTCCACTTAGCATGTGTTCACTACCCCTTTGTCTAAGTAACTGCTATTCATCCTTTAATTTTGCTCAAGTGTCATCTCATTTACTCATTCATCCATCCAATAAAGTAACTACTAAAGATACACTCTGTGCCAGAGGTTGATTATAATGATAAAATAGACTCACCTAGTGTCTCCTGTCAGAGAGTGGACAATGTATTTGGGGGTATAGGCAAGTAAGCGAATTATTGCATTCCAGTGATAAGACTGGAGCATCCACAAGCAGCACTTAACCAAAGCCAGAAGTTTTCTGGAAAAAGTGATAACCAAGCTGCTATCATTTGGATGTGTTTTCTTCCTCAAAGGTTCATGTGCTGGAGGCTTGGTTGCCAGTGTGGCAGTAATGAAGGGCAGCAGGCCTTTAAAAGGTAAGGCCTTGTAGGAGGTAATTAGGTCATTGGACATATTATTCCCAAAAGAAATAAACGTAGTCATCACAGGGCCCTGTTAGTTCCCACGGGAGTAGGTTCTTATAAAGCAAGGTCATTACACATGCTTGGCCCATTCTGCAGGTGGTCAGTTCCCTTTCCATTTCTCCGCCATGCTGTGATATGACCAGGGGACCCTAACCAGCACAACTGTGTAAAGCCATTTGGATCATCCAGCCACCAGAACCATGAGCCAAATAAGCCTCTTCATAAAGTACCCCAGCTTTGGTATTTTGTTATAGCAACAGAAAATGGACTAAGGCACAACCCAAGACCCAAAGCATGCATAGGAGTTGGCCAAGTGGACAGGAGGGAAAAGCAAGTTTCCTGAAAGATGGAATGGCATAACAAACGTTGAAATGGAATAACAAAACACATAGGTATTAGAAAGGACATGGTTCCTTTAAGAAGTATAGAATACTGAAGGAAGAAGAGGATTTTTTCCTTTAGGTAAGAGGAGCCACTGAAAATTTAAGATCAGATTTCTGTTTTAGAGCTATGTCCCTTAGCAGTGTTACAGATAACAGATGGAATGAGGGGCTAAGAACAGAAGAAGAAACCAGAAGAGTCTAGAGGAGTCATCTAGATTAGAAATGAGAGTCACTGGTTTTAGGCAGAGGCAACAGATTGAGAAAGAGGGATAGATTGGAGAGAAGATGCCACCAAGAGTGTGGTGATGAATCAATTATTAGGAATGAGAGAGGGTGATCCCCATGTTTCTGGCCTGGGCAACAGGATTGAAGTGAGGCCTGTTACTGACAGCAAGAACACGGGTGGAGGTGTGGTTTGTGGGGGCAGATAATTATTGCCAATGGCTTCTGGGATACCCAGTAATTTACACATACTATTTCAATTCTCCCTAGCCCACCTGTATGATTCAACTACGTTAAGCAAGAAAAGAAGTTCATTTGTTGAGCGTAAGGGCAAGAAGGTGGAATATAGAAACAGCACTAGTCATTTCTTCCCTAAATTATCCAGCTGAGGTCCCTGAGTGGGAGTTTCTCACCATCTGGAATTTCTTACTCAATGTAGTTGAGGACGATGGTAATGATGGTAATGACCATTCACACTTTCTTTTTTTCTGACTATTGAGCTCTTCTTCCCCCACTGTCCAGATATCTGCATGGTTCACTCCCTCACTCTATTCATTCAGATCTCTACTAAAATATCATTTAATTGGAGGGGACTTACTGATCACCTTTTATAAAGAAAAAAAGCTTCCATCCACAGCCCAGCACTCTCTTACTCTTTTGTCTATTTTTTCCCACAGTACTTTTCACTGTGTGTGTGTGTGCATGTGTGTGTATATGTGTGTGTGTGTCTGCTTTAGTAGAAGTTGTGCAAAGGCAATGACTTTGTTCACTGCTGAATCTCCATCTCTAGAATAATATTTGGCCCATAGTGGGGACCAACAAGTGTTGTACCAAGTAGATGAGTTGAATGCAGAAATAGAGTCTGACGATCAGAAGATTGATCTTGGCTAGAAAAAAAATGTAGGCATCATCAGGATAAAAACTGTATTAGAATCAAAATAGGCAAGTTTTCTCAGGAAGAAAATACAGTTATAGTAGGTCCCTGAAGAATTCCAACATTTACCAAAGTTGTGAGCTATAGAACAGTCTGCAAACAGTGAGAAGGAGCAGACAGGGAAGCAGAAGGAAAATCATCAAAGTGGGAGACCCAGAAAGCAAAGGAGGACCCTGATTATGAAGGAGGTATCCACAGGGGCAAATGCTACCAAGACAACAAATAAGAAAAGGGATGGGAAGACTCTGCTGGATTTAGCAACTGAGATGCCTTTATTGGCCTTGATTAAGAGCAATCTGGGAAAGACCAGATTTCAGTGGACTTGGGAGTAAAAGTCAAGAGAGGACGGATAAGGGTAACTGGAGGGATGCAAGGCTGAGAAGATTTGTTTTTCTTAAGATGGTGGAGATCTGAACAAATTTAAAGGTTGGTGGGAAAGACACAGCAGACAGGAAGAGGTTTTAGATATGAGAAAACAAGATAATCAATACCGGGAGATCTCTAAAGTACAGGAAGGGAGGTTTCCTTCTCCCGGAAGCCTCCTGTGACCTCTCTTCTCCTTTCTCCACACTGTCACCTGCATCAAGCATAAATAGGCCTATTATGGGGCTTGTGTATGGAAATTGTAACTCAGTTTATGTCACTGTCATGTCACCAGGATATAAAGTTATTAGGGAAGAAACAACTCCTGAGTTGTCTTTTTTTCCAAGTAATCTTATTTTATCAGTAACTTTTAGTGTACAACTTAATGGATCTCATTATAACATTTCCATACATGTATTTCATTGTACATTGCTCAGTTTCACCTCCCCCCTTACCCTCACATTACCCTCTCCTCCCCCTCTCCTGCCCCACCAATGGTCCCCCTTCTTCTTACATGTCTTGTGTGTGTGTCCTCAATTTTGCCTTAAGGGCAAAATATATGATATTTCCTTTCCTTTTTCCCATTACTTTCATCTTCCCTCCTCACCCTTTTCTTTAGTTTGCTGTCTTTCCCTACGTAGGTCCCTTCTATTGTTACGATCTGTTTGTTTTAATATTGAATATATGTTGAAGTCTAACATCGACATATGAAAGAATACATGCAATGTTTATCTTTCTGGGTCTGGCTTATTTCACTTAAAATGATCTCTAGTTGCAACCATTTTCCAGCAAATGCCATTATTTTCTCCTTCTTTTTAGTTGAATAAAACTCCATGGTGCATGTATACCACAATTATCCACTCATCTGTTGATTGACACCTAGGTTGATTCCATATCTTGGCTATTGTGAATAAGTCCTCAATAAACATGGATGAGCAGGTATCTCTGTGGTACATAGATTTAGGTTTTTTGTATATATACCCAGGTATAAGATATATATGTGTGTGTGTGTGTGTGTGTGTGTGTGTGTGTGTGTGTATGTGTGTATATATATACATATATGTGTTTATATATATATATATATATATATATTGTTGTTGTTAGGTGCCGTCGAGTTGTAGCCAACTCATAGTGACCCTCATAGGGTTTTCAATGGCAGATTGTTTCGGGATTGCCTTGGGAGTGGATTGCCAGGTCCTTCTCCCATTTTTGCGGTGCTGGGAATTGAACTTAGGACCTCAGAGACTGCAGTGCAGAGCTCTACCAACTGAGCTAAATCCCAGCACACACACACAGACACACACACAGACACACACACACACACACACACACACACACACACACATATACGTATCAGGTCATATGGTAATTCTAATTTAAATTTTTTTTTTGAGGAACCTCCAAACTGATTTCCATAGAGACTGCACCAACCTGCATTCCCCCCCACAGGGTTCCTTCTCTTCGCATCCTTGCCAGCATTTGTTGTTTATTTTGTTGATGCTAATCGTTCTGAGGTTTAGCTCAGTTGGTAGAGTGCTAATCTGCAGTCTCTGAGGCCCTGGGTTCAATCTCCAGTAGCACAAAAATGAGAAAAGGATGTGGCAATCCACTCTCGAAGCAATCCTGAAAAAATTAGCCATTGAAAACCCTACAAGGGTTGCTATGAGTCCGACACAACTCAGTGGCACCTAACAACAACAACAACACCAATCATTCTGACTGGAGTGAGATAATATCTCAGTGTAGCTTTGATTTTCATTTCCCTGATGGCCAAAGATTTTGAACATTTTTCACATGATTATTGGCCATTTGTACTTCTTCCTTTGAAAAGTCTCTGTTCAATTCTTTTGCCTATTTTGGATTGAATACTTTGCTTTTTTTGGTGTTTACTTTTTGAGCTCTTTATATATTCTACACATTAATCCTCTGTCTGATATATAGCTGGCAAAGATTTTCTACCATTCTGTAGATTGTCTCTTCACTCTGATAATTGTATCTTTTGCTGGGCAAAAGCTTTTTAATGTAATGCAATCCCATTTGTCAAGTCTTGCTATTGTTTCCTGTGCTTTTGAGAGCCTGTTCAGAAGGTCCTTGCCAATGCCTTTGTCTTAAAGTGTATTCCCTATGTTTTCCTCTAGCAGTTTCAAAGTTTCAGATTTTACATTAAGGTCCATTTGGAACTGATTTTTGTACAAGGTATGTTGATTTTGTATCCTGCTGCTTTAGTGAAGTGTTTATCAGTTCTAAGAGTTTTCTGGTGGCGTCTTTAGTGTCTTTTGCCACTGTAGTATCTGGTCCCATCAGATCTCAGATGCTAAACAGGGTCAGGCCAGATTAATACTTAGATGGGATACTGCCTGGGAACACCAGGTGCTGTAGGCTTGGGAGAAGGACTGGCAACCCACTCCCAAAAAGCAATTAGCCATTGAAAACCCTCTGAACAGCAGAGAAACACTAACAATAGTGCCAAGAACGGTCTGACGATGTATATGAAATGAAATGAAAGCTAAAGTGGGTCCAGAGGTAGTAACGACGACAATGATGATGATGATGATGATGATAAAGCCTACTATTGTTGTTAGGTGCCATCAAGTTGGTGTCGAACTCGTAGTGATCCTATGTACAACAGATGAAACACTATTGTGTACTAACCAGGACCAACCCTGCTTAGCTTCTGAGATCTGATGGGATCAGATGCCACAGTGGCAAGAGACCCTAAAGACACCACCAGAAAACTCTTAGAACTGATAAACACTCCACTAAAGTAGTAGGATACAAAATCAACATACATAAATCAGTAGCTTTTTGCTATGAGTCATAACTAACTCGACATCACTTAACAACAACAACAACAAAAGAAAGCAAAAATGTATGGTTTCAGTAAGCTAATGTAGGAATAGCCTGCAGCCATACCCCTGTGGTGTCTGATCCCCTCAGATCTTGGAAGCTAAGCAGGGTTGGGCCTGGTTAGTAGGTGGATGGGAGACCATCTGGGAATACCAGGTGCTATAGGCTTGTGAGTAGGCCTTGGCCATCCACTCCCAAAGAACAATCATCCATTGAAAACTCTATGAATAGCAGAGAAGCACTAACAATACTGTTTCACCTATTGTACATAGGGTCGCTAGGAGTCAGACACCAACTTAATGGCACCTAACAACAAACAACAAAGTATAGGATCATATTGTCTGCAAATAGGGATAATTTGACTTCTTCCTTTCCTATTTGGATCATTCTTACCTATTTTTCTTATCTTATTGCTGTATCTAATAGTTCAATTACTACATTGAATAGCAGTGGTGACAGCGGATACTATTGTCTTATTCCTGATGATTTTCCCCATTTAGTATGATATTTGCTCTAGGTTTTTCATGCATTGCCTTTATTGTGTTGAGGTATGTGCCTTCAGTTGCTAATTTTTTCAAGACTTTTATTATAAAAGAATGTTAAATTTTTTCAAAGGCTTTTTCTGCATCTATTGATAAGATTATGTGATTTCTGTTTTCAGTCTATTTATGTGTTGTATTATATTTATTGTCTTGTGTATTCTCAACCAGCATTGCATCCCTGGAATGAAAACAACTTAATCATAGTGTATGATCTTTTTAATATGTTTTTGAAGTTGATTTGGAAGTATTTTATTAAGGATTTTTGCATCCAAGTTCATCAGGGAAATTGGTCTGCAGTTTCCCTTTTTGCACGTATCCTTATCTGCTTTTGCTGTCAGGGTAATACTGGATTCACAGAATGAGTGTAGTAGTATTCCTTCCATTTGTATTTTATGGGCAAGTTTCAGGAACATTGGTGTTGATTCTTCTTTAAAGGTCTTACAGAACTCAGCCGTGAATCCATTGGGTCCTTGACTTTTTTTTGTTGGGAGATTATTACTGCTTTAATCTCTCTGCTCATTACAAGTCTGTTTAAGTTGTTTATATCCTCTTGACTTAATTTTGGCAGGTCATATACGCCTAGAAATTCATCCATCTCATCTAAGTTTTCCAGTTTTTTGGAATATAATTTTTCAAAGCATTCCCTAAGGATACTCTGGATTGCCTCTGCAACCCCAGTGTCTCTGGGAGCTGAGGCAGGAGGACCTTGAGCTCTAGGCCAGAGGCAGCCTGCACAATTCAATGTGATCTTGTCTCCAAGAAAAATGTAAGAAAAGGCTGGGGGTACTGCACAGTGGCACAGCTTTTACCCCATGCAAAGCCTTGGGTTCAATCCCCAGCACAACAGGAAGAAAGAAAATGAAAAGAAGAAGAAAAAGTAATGGAGGGGCTTCTTCCTGTGGCCTCAAATGTTAAAGTCTGTTAGATGGAGGTGGTGATTGGTTGAGGATAGAGTTTCTTTATCTGACCACGGCTCAGAGTTGACAGTCTCTGTAGTTCCCATCAGGAGATGGAAATACCTCCTCTCCCTGGGGGGTGGGACTTGCTTCTGAGCAACTTTCCCAAGCCTCTTGCTGCCTGAACCTCTCCGTGTGTCAGCACCCCATCCCCCCACCCCAACACTGTACCTCCCTGTTGCTGCTGTGAGGCATACTGAGGTTGTGGTAGGTCACCCCTAGACTGTCCACCTGTGATAATTCTTTGTCCTTAGGCCCTCTAAGGTAGCTCAGTCTTACACAACAGGTTCTCTCTCAAGATAGTGCCAGGTCATGGCCCTCTGAGACATGGAGTATGGAAAAGAGAGTCACTTCTCCAATGTTGAACCCCTAGTCAGGAGGACAATGTCTCACCATATCCTCAGAAGAGTTCAGGGGCTTCAAGGACTGCAGGCTTGTCCTGTGGGACTGCCAGTCTGATGGCCAGGGCTGTCTGGCTTACCTTTTTGGATGAGTATTCTGTTTCCCCTCACCCATGGGAAGCTGCAGCTGGAGATGTCTGCTCACTCCCTCTCATTGCTCAGCTCCATTCCACAACCTGGGACCATCTCACAATCTCCTCCATAGTTTCAGTGCTCTTCCAGACCTTCTTTCTTTGGAAAAGAGTGCATTCCTTCCTGTTCTAATGCCTTTGTTTCACCACATCACACAGAGGCTGTGTTTCATCTGCCATCTTACATCGGAAGTGCTGAATTGTCTTATTATCCCCAAGAAATAGCACAGAATCTGGTACATAAAAAAACTCAATAAGTATTTGATAAATAATGAAATGAGAGAATGAGTTAATGAATGTATGGACAAGTAGACATAAGGAAACATAGACTCAACAAATACCTATTGTATGCCTAGCAGGTTCTAGACCTTTTCTGGGCTCTGACAACTGATCACTGAACAAAACAAAGCCTAGGTCCAAGCGAATTGTGGAAAGGATAACAGAATGTGGAGGAAAAAATAAAAGCAGACTTCAGTCAAATAAAACATCATGAACCAGCACTTTATAATTTGAAGAATGTTGATGTTTTAGAAAGAATACCATGCTCTTTCACAGCTGACTTTTTTTTTCATATAGAAAGGGAGGATTAATTTACCATTTATAAAGATTGAGTACAGGCTTGCTCCCTCATTTCCTGTTTTTCGTACTTGTAATCTATGAATCACTTGCTTGAATTTGCCTTTCTCTATTAGCTCTCAAAGGTGGATTGCACTGGTCTCCCAGTTCTTTACCAAAAGAGAGATACAGACCCAATATCCCAAGATAGAGTGGAGTTGAGACCCTGGCTGCAGCTTATTGCAATGTGCCTGTCCACTCAGGACCCCCATCATTACTATTTCCATAATGGGATAAGATGAAAAAGATGGGAACAGAGGTGGCAAAAAAAAAAACATATGGATCTTCCCCTGGAGGTGAACACCCACTAAATAAGCAGGGCTTCTGGAGATATTGCTCAAATATTCCCAAGCAGGAAAGCCAGTTTTTGAGTCATTGGTGCCCATCCAGGAACATTAAGGTCTCATAGACAGGAGAGATTGAAACACACCACTACTGTGATGCCAGGAAGCCAATCTAGGTCACTTATGCAGCTGGCAAAGAAGTTATACAAACACACAAGGAAATATGGCAGGCACTGTGGTACATTCAAGAATCCACATCCTAAAATCTCTCATACATCAGATGCTAATCAGACACCTATTTCCTCTTATTTCCTTTACCATAGTTGTATTTTGAAACACAAAAATAAGTTGGCTCCTTCTACCCTAAAACACAGTTTCTAATCTTTGTTTGGCCTTTTACTCTTATCCAGATATGCTTTTCTCCCAATGATATTATCCAACTGAGCAATCACTTCTACATGAGTTATTCCCAATACTTTGGCCGTAAGCTCAGTCCTGCATTGTAATCTTCCAGCCAGATATACGGATGTTTCTCCAATACCACAATGCAAACATGTTCAAAACCAAACTTGTCCTATTCCTTCACGAAACCAGTTCTTCTACTCGACTTCCCAGTTTTTATTAATGGTGCCATTGTTATATTTGGTAGAAACTTCATTGTTCACTCCTGCCTCTCTTCTGTCTTTTGCTTCCATCCATTCTTCAATTTCATTGCAAAGTTCTCTAAGACCCATTTCCAACATTTTATTCCCATCCAACCACCCCAATATTTAATTCCTTCTCCTATTCTCAATGCCTCCACTCAGCTCTTATAAGTTCTCATCTGGACTATCACTAACTCTTACTTGGAAAAGAAAATTTCACAAACTAAAGCTGAACATTGTGGTACAAGCCTGTAATCCCAGCAATTCAGGAAGCAGAGGCAGAAGGATCACATGTTTGAAGTCAGAGGCAGCATCCATAACTTAGCAAAACTCTGTCTCAAAATAAAAAATGAAAAAGATGCTGGGAGTGCTGCTCAGTACTTGCAGTAGAACACTTGCCTAACATGTGCAAGGCCCTGGGTTCAAAGCCTTAGTACTGAAAAAAAAAAATTACAAGATACTATATTTGTATTCAAACCCTAGTTTTATTTCTTTACAGTTGTGTGATCTTGAGCAATTACCCCATACCCTCTAAGCCTCAATTTTTTCCAGGAAATGGTCATTCATTACAGAAGTATATAAGATGATGTAACTTAAAGTGACTACTGCATAACTGCTCAAAAGATCAACTAGTCTTCCCCAGAGAAGTGCCCTGACCATGTCTTTTCTGTACCCCTAAACCTCAAATGACTTCCCTTTTTCTAC
Organism: Pedetes capensis; assembly: GCA_007922755.1. Lineage (NCBI taxonomy): Eukaryota > Metazoa > Chordata > Mammalia > Rodentia > Pedetidae > Pedetes > Pedetes capensis. The sequence goes on along the minus strand of VMDO01009116.1, from coordinate 58,278 downwards.
AAAAACAAAATGTAGCAACATATTTGCCCTACAGAATGTCACCCCAGCTATGTTCTCAGCCTTCCTCTCCCAGCTGGCCCTTTTGGTCTTCCCCAAACACACCCCCATGTTTACCATTCTGATCTTTCCAACTCATATGACTTTCTCATTATTCCCCAGCAGTCAAAATCCTACCATCCTTTAAAAACCAGCTCAGATGTCATTCTGTGAGTCCTAATTCTAATAACCCAACATGATTTCTTCTGCTTTTTAATCTCTACTGCACTTTCTTAATATCTGTGTTATGGTATTTGTCATATTGATATTGATAATAGATCATTTGGAGACACACACACACACACACACACACACACATATATATCTTATTCTAAGCATAAGGCTGTGAACAAACTTTGTGTTCATTTCTATAGCCTAGTACTTCTCACTTATACAACATTCAGAAAATGAGCTCATTTGGTTTTAAGGACATGTCCCCAGAGAACAGCATTTATCTGATAAGCATATAAACTTGATAAGGGCAATCATTTTTGTCTATTTTAATCAATGATATATCCAAATTGACTAGAACAGTGCTTAAAATACAGTAGGTGCACAAAAACTATTTATTGAATGAGTTTATGATCCAAGATTATCTTTTAAGCCAAGAAAAGAATCCCACATAATCCGATGTTTTAAAGTCATGCCAACTGGCAAACTCTTCGTGCTCTCGCCACCTCATTTCAGGAGTGTCATTTTATGCATCACTGATAGGAAATGGGCACCAGCTGTCCACCCAGGGAGAGCCCCAAAGAAACAGGGCCCTGCCCACATGCCCAGAGGGGTTTTACCCAAACAGGCTCCTCTACAGCTGCCTGATACCTTCCAATCACCCAATATGCACCTTTCCTTCTGGCTTAGACACACGGCCTGCCACCTGGCTGGAATACACAATGAAACCTGAGAGAACAATCACAGGAACACTGGCCTCTGAACTGAAGGCCAGCTACCACTACGACTCAAGCACTGAATGTCACCTCCCTTCTCTTCAGTCAGAATCCTGAGAGGAATCTCCCACCAGCCCAGCAAGAGTCAGAAAAACACTGCTGAGCTGCTGGCCAGGATCCCCAAGCAAGCCACAGCCCCCCTTTTGCTGACTCTGACACAGCTTTAAACTGTGCATGTAGATCTCACCTGTTCACTCCCTGTTGCTGTGCACTGGGAGGAAACAGCAAGTGACAAGACCAAAACCTTAAAGCCAGGGGGACCTGGTTCTGAATACCAACTCCACCGTTGACAGACAACACAGCTGCAGACATAGTATCAGTCTCCTGGGATTCAGATTTGTTTTCTCAACAATAATTCTTACCTTATAGCATTGCTATAATCATGAATGCTAATATTTGTGAAGCACCAGGAGCCTTGCTATTACTGTTGGCACCACTGCTACTGTTAGATTAGAGATCAAAGAGAATAAGCAATAATATTGAGGAGGCTGCATCCTTGACGCAATCTTAAGAATTCACTTCTGACCAATGCTCTTGAATATGGCTTATTTTTTCCCTTTGAAGGATAATGACAGGTTTCTAAGAAAAATAATCAAGTGTCAACAATACATCTTCTAAAATGCAATTGGCAATAAAAGCTTTCAAATTAGTTTTCAGAATTTCTCCCCTGCAGAAGGTTCACTGATTTGACCTCATTTTCCCTCATCCTGTGAACCTCAAGACTGACCACCATCTTTGGTTTTGGAAGGCAAACTGTAGCTTTTCAATTCTCTGACCTAAAGTCTGATAGACTACTATCTGAAACCTAAAACTGAGATGGAGGCACTGGTTGAGAACTACATTTACCCCTCTGTATCTGCAGGTTCTGCATTCACAAATTCAACCAACCTAGGTTAAAAATAGAAAAAGAAAATTCAACTGTACTGATCATGTGCAGACTTTATTCTTTGTCATTATTCCCTAAGCAATATAGTCTAAGCACTGATTAAAGCAATAGCCTAAGAACTATTTAAAGCAATACAGTCTAAGAACTATTTAAAGCATTTACAGTGTATAATGTAAATGATCTTTCTAACTCATATGACATTCTCATTATTCTCCACCAGTCAAAATCCTACCATCCTTTAAAACATAACTCAGATGTCACTCCATGAGTCCTAATTCTAATAGCCAAATATGATTTCTTTGCTTTTGACTCTGCTTCACTTTCTTAATACCTATATTATGGTATTTTTCATATTCATACTGATAATAGATAATTCATATATATATACATATACATACACACATATGTATATATATATACATATATGTATATATATATATATGTATATATATCTTATTCTAAGCATAGGTCTGTGAACTAACTGTTCATTTCTAAGGCCTAGTACCTTTCATTTTTACAACACCAAGAAAATTGTATACAGTGTAAATGCTTTAAATAGTTCTTAGAATGTACTGATTAGGGAATAATGACAAAGAATAAAGTCTGTACGTGAACAGTACAGTTGAATTTTTTTCTCTTGTCTACATGCATACCACTCTGGCATCCAATCTCATCAGATCTCAGAAGCTAAGCAGAGTTGGGCATGGTTAGTCCTTGGATGGGAGACTGCCTGAGAATACCAGGTACTGTAGGCTTGGGAGAAGGACCCAGCAACCCACTCCCAAAACAATCAGCCACTGAAAATACTGACATAGTGCTGAGCATGGCACAGTGTCAGGGAGTGTTTGGTTCTGTTTTGTTTTATAGAATCACTGAATTGGACCCTACTCTATGGGACCTAACAACAGGTACTACCTAATACCTAAATCATCTAGAGATGATTTACAGTCCACAGGAGGTGAAGGTTATATATCAAAACTGCACCATTTTACACAGGGACTCGAGCTTGAGCATCTATTGAATTTTTGGTATCCAAAAAGGTGGGGGTACGGGGGCTGGACTTAATCCTTTAAGAGTAGCAAGGATGACTGTAACTTGTATACTATGGCTTTATAGCACCCTCATTATTTGCTCATTTAATTTTCATGGAACTTCCTCAAAATTGCCTAGATAAATTCAACCATTCCTCTCCTACCCAAGATTCACCAGGCCCACATTATTTTTCATCTGTCAGTCACAACCACCTTTTAACTCCTGTATCTTCTTCCAAGCCAACCATATTTCAATTCCTCTCCCGTCCAATACACTTGTCTCCATGGAGTAATACTCTGGACATTTTCTCTTCCTTAGTTACTCCATTGCTACACAAAATCCAGACTCTTCTTAGCAGCATGTCAAGTCCTCTGGGATCTCATCCCCACTAGCCTCATCTCTTGCTTCATAATTATTGTATCCTAAGCTAACTGCCAAACACATCATGCTGTTTCACATCTTCATACTCTTATCTTGCTGTGCTTTCTGCCTGAAACAGGAACACCTGTCCTCACCTACCCTCCAAACTGGGAATCTTTTAATTCTCTTTCAAGAATCTGCTCAAGCCTGACCTCATCAGCTGCATTTGCCACCTTCCTCTCTTCTGCCCCCACTTTTCCTCATTCTCTCTTTCATTCTACTGTATATATCCCACTGAGTGACTTCTATTTTTCTGCCTCAACTGCCAGACTATGAGGTCTTTGGTAGAAAGAACCATCTCTCATCCTCCTTTTACTTGCTGTAGCCACAGAAAATGCCTGGGACATGGTTGCTGTTGTTAGGTGCCATCCAGTTGGTGTCCAACTCGTAGCGACCCTATGTACAACAGGTGAAACACTGTTGTCAGTGTTTCTCTGCTACTCATAGGGTTTTCAATGACAGATTGACTTTTGGGAGTGGGTTGCTGGGGCCTTCTCCCAATCCTCCAGCACCTGGTGCTCCCAGGCAGTCTCCCATCCAAGTACTAACCAGGCCCCACCCTGATTAACTTCTGAGATCTTATGGGATTGGACACCACAGTGCTATGGCTGGGACATGGTAGTTGTTCTGTAAACATTTATTGCCCTGGCTTTTCCCAATTCATGTAGGAAGTCTTTTGAAAAGAACCTGACTTAAAACTACACTAGCTTAAAAAAAAGCAGTATTGAAAACTTCTTCCTGCATCAGTTGGTTGGAGTATCATTTCATATTCCAGGAACCCATGAAATGTCTTTTTAAAAAATTTTTTTTCTTAGAAAGTCATCTTACTTTTGCCAGTTTGAACAAGCCTTGGAACTTTGGTGTTTGTTTTGAAACAGAAAAGTGCCTTAAGAGGCATTTTGTGCACTTGGACAAGATTGAGAAGAGACCCACAGAGATGATTAAAGGTTGGAAAACAGTCTAAGAGAACTAGAAAGGAAAGCCAAAGGCAATTTAGTAATCAATGTCAAGCACGGGAAAGGTTGTTATTTCCAAGGAGGATGATGAGCTTAAGGTGTTCATACCTTCCAAAGGGAAAGCAACAGAAAATGAGGTAAGTTGCAGCATAGAAGACTTGAGTTAGACAGTATGGAATTTTATTGGCAGAAAACGTTACTAAATACTCAAGAATCTAACAGGAATGATGCCTTTGCCTCTCCTTCTCCAGAAATATACAAATACATACAAGGTTCCAAACTATCTGGAATGTCCCTCATGTAATATTGCCTAAACTCAGGAGTGGAATTTGGTGTCAAGGGGATATAGTCTACAGATGGGACAATAGATTTTTGGCACCCCAGGCATACACAACCTGACAGAGTCCTTCCAACTCTACAATCTTGGAGAAAGCATCTCAGAGGAACTGAACTGAATTCAAGTCACTTTTTTTTCTAAACATGTATTAAGCCCCTTTTCTAGGCCAGTCCCTGTGTTGTTGTTGTTGTTGCTGTTGTTGTTGTTGTTGTTGTTGTTGTTGTTAGATCCCATCAAGTTGGATGTGATTCATAGTGACCCTATGTACAACAGAACAAAACACTACCCAATACTGCCCCTGTATTAGGTACCATCAAATGACAAAGGCATAGTTTACTCTAATAAAGGAAAGAGCTGATTATCTTATACCTACACAGGACAAAGGGCTGGGGGGCTCAGCTCTCAGAATTCTGTTTGCACAAGTACACATACACATTACAAAGCAAACACCAAAGCCACTGGCATTTCCTCTGAGTGATACCAGGCCCCAGCTGCTTTAGCCCCTAAGCTTTTGTTTGTGTTATTTCCTTGACCTGCAATGTCCTCCCCCCGCCATTTCCTTACTTAGGAAATTTCCTTCTTATCCTTGAAATCATAGTGCACGTGTTACCCCTTCCAAGCTACCATGTCATCCCTGCTACAACTCCCTTCACCCCTGCTCTAGATTATGATACTGTTTCATGATTCCTAGATGTGAGCATTACAAACTGACTCAAAGTAACTAATAAAGAGAGCTTATTTGAAGTGTATCAAGACTCAGCAGTATTAGAACTGGCTTGGAAATATCCAAGATCCAAGGGAGCTAATGATAGGAGGCAGAAAACATGATTGTCTCTTATCCAAAAACATCAGAACTAGATATTTCTACCTCACTTGAGATCATAAATGCCCTCAAAATAATTCATCCACCTTAATGTCAAAGCCGTAGAAGAGGGTTTAATTGGCCAACCTTAAGTCTCATGACAAGCGTGACTGGCCTACAGTTATAATAAGGTGTGAAAAGAAGATCTTCCTTTCAGTTTCTCTAGTGGGAATTAGTCAGAAGAAATTACTCTCCCACCCACACCCTTCGAAACACAATGGGATTGTATCTTGGTGGGTGCAAAGCATGGCCAGGAGATAAAAGAATGGAGAAAGCTGGATGCTCGGGTGCACACCTGAAATCTCAATGATCTGGGAGTCTGAGGTAAGAGGAGCACGGGTTCAAGACCATAGGCAGCCTGTGCAACACAGCAAGACTTTGTCTCAAAAATAAAAAAGGAATTAAAAGACTGGGCAGGAGAGTGCTTGCTTAGCATTAATAGGCCCTGGGTTCAACTCCCAGTACTGAAGAAAAAAAAAAAAAAAGGAGAAATATTTATTTCCTGCAGCAGGTAAGAATAGCACTGAGATTATTGCCAAAGTAGTGTTATTTCAGAAGAAAGAAGAATGGGTTTTTTTTTTTTTAAGGAGACTATACATATTCATATAGGAAAACACATTAGGAGTGGGCAAATTCCTGAACAAGCTGGGTTTGAGTTATACTTTTGTGAGCATGCTCAATTTAAGGTCATAATTCAAGAAAGAAAGATGGTAGACACATTTCTGGGCATGCCCACCTCAAGGTCATAGAGCACATGTTCAAAAAGTGAAGATGGCTGACATAAAATCTTCTGGGAATCCTTGGTTCAGCATTATCATGAGCCAAGTTTACTTCAGATCACCTAAAAGAATGAATGAGAATGGCTCCATGTTCTTGGTTCATTCTGTGCAAGTTTCTCCAGAGCCTTAGCTGAAACTAAAAAGAATGACATCTGAAGGAACAGAAATGCAGGAGTGTGTCCCCAAAAGTTCCTGCCTCATTTAACTGTAAACAAATAGCAGAGAAGTTATTTTCCCATAAAAGAAATTGGGGTACAATGGAAGAGGAAATCCATGATAGATAGCTCTCTCCTACTTATCACATTGTTGTACAAGCTTTAGTTTTCCTGTCTATGCTCTTTGAGCTAGGAATGAGACCTTTTATTTCTGTCTCATGTACTGTTGCATACAGAATCAGGGATCAATAACTTCTTACAGACCCGGCTTCTGATTAATATTTGTTGAAGTATTATACTCATCAAAGCCAAAATAATATTCATTTCTGTGCCTAAAAACTCCAAGCTCAATTTTTTTCTACTATATCACAGTGTTGGCAGGGATAGTATGCTAAGCTTTAAGTTTTAATCCAGTCATCAGTTTATTAACATAACGAATATGTTTTTATTAATTGTCTTTTTTTCCTTTTTCTTTTTTTATTTTTCTTTGTGGGTAGTGGGTGGGAGTGGTGCTAGGTGCTAGGGATCACATTGCTCATGCTAGGCTGGTCTTCTATCAGGGAGCTATATCCCCAACCCACTGGTTTTCTTAATAAATTATATTGGTATAGTAAATCCTGGCTATTCAGAATATCCACAGAATTTATGCCTATGATGTACAAGTGCAGTTCTTAAGGATTCACTGATCTTTAGGTCAAATTAAGCCGTCCATCAAAATTCCCAGGTACTACTACTCATAGACTTTGACTTTTACCTAGTTAAAAATGAGTATAGAAAAAGAAAGTAATAAAAAATAACAAGGTTGGAAATAATCTCTAAACATAATAAATAACTAAATATAATAAAACTTAGTTCATGGGTGTTTCTATGGTCACCAACAAACAGGTAAGCACGACTGGGTTGGTAAGGCCATTTCAATATAATTAATATTCATTGATAGCCTCTGTCATCCTTCAAGCCTTTGACTTTGCATGGTTTGCTTAATCCAATTTCAAGTTCATGCTGAATCATACTTGGCCCTGCTATGAGTATTGCTTCATTGGGATGAATAAATGCACACCTTATTCAAAAGAAAAAAAAAGAATCTTTGGGAATTCATTGGCAGGATTTCAAAAGTTCAGGATTTAGACCTTATAAATGACAACTGTAAATTGATCTTTCTTTGAGAATGTAGTGTCACGGACATTGAGAATTGTAATCAAGTGCTTGACAATGAATTAACAATGATTTTGGACTTAGGCGGTACATGAGGCTTTAGGTTTTGCATCACCAAGTTTATATCAAGGAAAGAAATTAGCTTTGGACTCTAAATTTATTTGTCTATGTCTATATAGAACTGGCCCAGGAATCAGTTCTAGGTCTTTCTTCAATAAATATTTCACATGAAACACACATTTGTCCTCATTTTCTATATGATCAAAAAAAGACAAGCAATATAACAAAATCTCTGTGTATTCAATTGACCAGTCTATGTTCATGTGCCTGGGCAAATAATATTTGCTAAAATTAAGCAGTAAGATATTAGCAATAGTGTTATGTAAGATTCTCTTCTGATTTGAATGACTTGCCAATTCAGGTACATTTTATACTCAAACTTAAGATCAAACCAATATATAGTAGTAATTTTTGCATGTTTACAGCAAGATTACCCCTCTTCCACTACTAAGAACTCCACTGAAAAAATTATCTTAAAAATGCAGAAAAATTAGGTCTCATTGATATAAACCTGGATTCGCTGGAAATAAAGGACTTGAAAGAAATTGTCAGTTGCCCTGAAAGTATTTTGAAGTTGCTTTTGCTGATGTAAATCTCTTTGGTAGGCCTCTTTAGCAACTCTGAATTGTTTTCCCTGCAGCTGTGGATTACCTGTGGTTTCAAATGAACTACTGTGTGTGCTTTGTTTATTTTATCCCTTCTTCCTGTTGGAAAAACAGCTGGAGAACAGACATCCTGCTGTTCAGAGCCTCAGGCTTTGGAATATTAACAGGAAGCTCCAATAAGCATCTTCATTACTTCACCTGTGGCATAATGGCGGAGGGACTGGAACCCATCAGGAGGGACTGATTTAAAACAGAATGAAGCAGTTTGTGGACCATATGTCTGAACAGCCAAGTAACTGCCACTGGCTTGTTAAATTGGCTTCCTTCGTATAGAGTTCAATCAGGGGAGGAAATAGTCAGTTTCCTATACAAAGGAGTAAGGGCAGGTCTCGATAGCCTGTAGCAATAAATATCATAAAATATTGGGTACATTAAACCAAAAAGTAGTATCACATAATTTATATTAATTCCTTTTGGTTTTTCACAAAAGATGTGGGAGTGCATGGTAGGAGTATGTGGATGGAAGAGGAGGAAGCTAATAGCCATAGAAGGTACTTCCATGTGTTTCCCATCATGTTCAATTACTCATCCTAGGCCAGAGGGTTATTGCAAAAGCATTGCTCCAAATATATTTCCAGTTGGTGGAGGAGAAAGAGTGGATGGGGAGAACAGAAGTAGTTATAGTCAATGTCCCTGTTCTCCAAACGAGACGGGCCAGAGAGTTTTGACCTGTCTAAGGCTCTGTATGTAATGTCTACATTATAATAGGTCAGTAGTATTCATGGAAGTGGAATTATCTACTGCAGATCTGTCTTCCTCTCTGAAAAGCCTATGAAAAAAACTCATTCTGGGAAAAGTATTTCCCCTTAAATATCAAAAGGAATTACTGAACAAAGTGACAAAAGAATGAATAATAAACTTGACATTCATTATTGAACACACATTGGAACCCTCGTTAGGCTGTACTAGTGAACACACGTTCTGACAAGATACTTAATTTCTTAGATCTGTGCATACATTCACTCTACCAGCTTTTGCAAAACACACTTAAGAAAAGGAATGTGGAGCTAGGGGTGCAGCTCAGTGGTAGAGCACTTGCCTAGCATGTACAAGGCCCTGGGTTCAACCTTCCAGAACAGGAAAAAAAAAAAAAAGGACAAAGAAACAGAAAGAAAAAAGAAAGAAAGAAAAAGAATACAAGTTAGAGAAGTAGCTTGGTGGTCCAGCACTTGCCTAACGTGTAAGGTCCTGGGTTCACTCCCAAGTACAAGAGAGAGAAGGGGTGCGGGGGGACACAAATACAGACAAAATTTCTTTATGACAGTTCTTAGAATTAGGATTCTACAAATTCATCATTCTATGTAGTCACTATGAGCCCATGAGGGAAACAGATTTGGACTCATGCTAGGTCTCTCACTTTTAGTGACATGAACTTGAATAAATCACTATATGTTCCTGAATATAAGGAGTTCTATTTTCCTGAGAAAATTGAAAACTTTTCCTCATACCTGGAATTATATAGAACTTTAGGAATATTAATAAAATAATGAAATGTCTATAATAATTTAGTCATATAAACATTTAAAATCACATAAAATATCAATTTAGAAATATTTATTTTACTCTCATAAAACAATTTTCTTCAAATTCTTCATACACAGCATTGACATGAGGATCACCTGACAGTCTTCACAGTATATTTTATTTGTTTCCATATAGATTGTTTGATGCTGCATTGAGAAATTTTATCTCCAACTACAAGTACCCATTCACTAGGATTAAGACAATTGCTTTGTTCATTCATCCTGTGAGTGAATACTTATGCTACTATGTTCATTTAGGGGCTGGGATTTGGCTCAGTGGGTAGAGCACTGCGCTGCAGTCTCTCAGGTCCCGAGTTCAATTCCCAGCACCACAAAAATGGGAGAAGGGCCTGGCAATCCACTCCCAAGGCAATCCCGACAAAGCCATTGAAAACCCTATGAGGGTCGCTATGAGTCGGATACCGATTCGACAGCACCTAACAACAACAACATGTTCATTTAATGTAATATAACTGACATATTGTTTTAGAAAGACTTCTTCTTGAAGGCTGTTTATGATGACATTCAACCCTTGCAGTTATGAAATCACCACCCCACCCCTCACCCACCAAGAATAAGGAATAACCCAGGCACTGTCACACATGCCTATAATCTCAGCAATTTAGGAGGTTGAGGCAGGAAGATTATAAATTCAAGACCAGAGGCAGCCTGAACAATTTAGCAAACCTTGTCTCCAAATAAAAAATAAAAAGGGGGCTTGGAGTGCAGCTCAGTGGTAGCCCACTTCCCCAGCACATGTGAGGCCTTGTGTTCAACCTCTAGTCCTTCCAAAACTAAAATCATAAAATAAAGTTTCTTTGCCTCTTTTTAAAAAGAATCTACAGGTGGTTTCTATGAAATTTTGCCATGAGAATCTTCAGAGGTCATGTCAGATACATGAGGCTTTAGAAGTTGACAAAAGTACTCCATAAACCGAGCGAATTTATAAAGATTGAACTCTAAAGTGGCTCACTGCTTTCTGAAGAGTAAGTTTGGAAACTATCATCTTATTCTTTAGCACATACAATATATTTGTTTTCTCTGCTGTAGAACAGGGCTAATAACAGCATAGTATTTTGGACATGTTATCAGGAGGGACCAATCCCTGGAGATGGACAGGATGTTTGGAAGAATGGCAGGTCAATAAAAAAAAAGAAGACCCTCAACTAGATGGACTGACACAGTGGCTGCCACAGTGGGATTAAACATATAAAAGATCATGTGCCTGGCACAGCATTGGGGAGTGTTTCATTCTGTTGTACACAGGGTCACTATGAATCAAATCCAACTCAATAGCACTTAACAATAACAATAACAACTTTGCAGACCGAATGGGGTATATTAAATAAGACGATGTATCACAATGACACCTTACACAGTAATGGACCCCTAGAAAGTAATTTTCAACCACTGATACTGCCCCAGTCCAGTGTTCCACAAATAAAAATTGTGAAGCTTAAAGATATAGGTTCAAGGCAACTCACAAAGATGTAAAATGAAGCAGATGAGAACAGATTATGGGAATTTTGATTATTATTCAAAAGTTACAAAAAATCAGTAATGTGACAAGCTTGATCCTAAAAGAGAAAAGGCTCTTAAAGAATACTGAATATTTCTGCTCTTCTTAATAAAAGGCCCTGATGTACATCTGAATTACAGCATAAAGGATTTATGTCATATGGAAAGAAGAATTTCTATTCAGTAAAAGTTGTAAAAAGAAATGAATCACTTTCTGTTAGAGGCTGTGAAGGACTTCAAAAATAAAGAGATCATTGTTACACAGTCCTTTCTAACTACAGTGTTTTTGAAAGAATGATTTTTCAAGACTCCAAATTATCCCTATTTTTTTGCACATCAAGATGAAATTACAACACAAGAATGTGGTATCAGTAACACAGCATAAACCAGGGCAGTGTTGGAGACTAAGAAAATGGCATATTTTGCTTAGTACCTTGCTTATTACAGAAATTTATATTTATTATCCTGTTATGTTCTTGTTATGTGCCATCAAGTGAGGTCCTACTCATAGCAACCCTATGTACAACACATGAAACACTCCCCGACATTGTGTCATGCCCAGTACTCTGTCAGTGCTTCTCTGCTATTCGTAGGGTTTTTGATGCCTGATTGTTTCATGAGTGGGCTGTCAGATCCTTCTCACAAGTCTACAGCACCCAGTATTCCCAGGTGGCCTCTTATCCAGGGAGTAACCAGGCCCGGCCCTTCTTAACTTCTGAGACTTGACGAGATCAGATGCCAGGGTGGTATGGCTGTAGACTATCCTTTCATAGATTGCTACAACTGTTAGAAAAACCATAAACTTTGGAACTATAAAGACCTTAGTTCAAATCCCAGCTGTTCTTCTTACTGTATGACCTTGCACAGTCTTACTGTATGACCTCAGCGCCTCTGATAGCATGCTTCATTATCTGCACACAGTGCACAAGAGCGTCAGTGTTATGAGACCATAATGAAGATTACATACAACATTCGCAAGATGGCTTAGTTCAGTATCTGGCACACTGTAGACATTCTGAATATTGATTTTCTTCTCCTGAAAATTGCTCTAAACATATGCCAGTTTGCTGAAGCTGGAGTTATCACACTGCATTGTTAGCTGAGACCTTTACAACCTTCCTCAACACATAACAAAGCCACATGACAGGTTGGTTTATTTTTAGGTAACAAATTCTCTGAAGATGGAACTTGATGAAGGTGAACAAACTTCTGCCGAGTATATGGGGCTGTTATAAAGTTTCCTATTCAGCAGTTATGCTAAGAATGATCCTGCTGTTTGGACGTGCTTTAGAAGAGAATCTCATTCTTCATCAAAAGACTTCCTTATCATTTCTACAGACATCTCCATAAGTTCCACTTCATCTAGGTATGAATGATCCGGAATGGTTTTGAACATTCTAGCAAGGTATATTAATTAAGACAGAGCTCAGTGACATAACCAAAAGACACAAAATACAGTGACTTAAATAAAATGTAAATTGTTTCTTTGCATCTAACAGTTCAGAGGTAGATGATGCAAGGTTAATATGACACCATTGTCATTTTTAAGACATGGCTTCCCATCTCTGGGCAAGTCCCATCCAGTGAGAAGGGCAGATAGAGTCAGGTAGCATACATCTTTCTAGGAACACAATCAATAAGAGTCCCACACTCTCGAGATCACGACCCATTGGCCAAATTTAGTCACATGGCCATATCAGCTACAAGGGAGACTAGAAAATGCATCCTTATACTGAAAGCCAAGGGACCCAGCAAAAGCTCATGAAGTGGGGAATGGGAATGGGTAATAGGAGGAGGACTATTAAGTGTCTGCTTCACAAAATGAAAGAAAAGAAGTTATCCCAACGTTTAGCTCTATCAAAGAACCATTTAGAGTTTGGAAAGGAGGGAAACATGCCTTTGAATCTGAAACTTGGTGTGGCAGTTATGGATATAATGCAATGACTAAAGACCATAGCAACATAAATTGAAGCAGTTAAGTACAAACCTTCTTGTTTGTATAACAGAAACTTGAGTCATCAAGTCTTACTGAGGCCAAGCTACATCTGGGAAAATCTTAATATGCTGACCCAGAAAAGAGCTGGAAGTAGAGCTGTGTTGGAACAGGGACAGCACTTAGCCTCAATCTTTTAAAAATTCAAAAGTTCTGGGGAGGACATCCTGAACAAGCCTGGACTAGTCTGGAGAACCCAAAAAGAAAAAAAAAAAAAAAAAAAAGCCCCACTCTGATGCAAAGTTCATGGTTTATGAAACACCAGGTCAGATGAAGTGACAATACCCCCTATTTGACTGTGAGAAAATATTTCTGGGATCAAAGAATAATAATTCCTATTCGCAGTCAAGAATGAGTTTAGCAGATGCCCTTTTACAAAGTCTTATGGAAATCTTTTCCAACCTAATTGAGAGACTTTAATATGTTATTTTATTTTATTGTCTGAGCTTTGTCTTTACTCCCACAGGAAATGCAAAATATTTTATTGTGAAGTCTTCATTCATTAAGTTAAAAAAGTTTGTCCTAATCTCATTAATGCTTTCATCAACAACTGGTTCTCTTCCTTGACTATACATCTGAGAGGAACCTCTACACCACAAAGCAGAGAGAATTTTCGGGCTTTTTCCAACAAGAACAAAAGAATACACCAGAATTTTTAGATCCTATAAGAAGAAGAACAGAACCACCAAAACACAAGTGAAACAAAGATCAGTCCCAATCAAATATACTCCTTGAACTACTCCACAGAGGGAGAATTGGGGAAACTTGCTATGAAATTACAGGGAAAAAATCATTGCCAATTCTGAAAATTCTGAGGAGGAAAAGAAAATTTAATTTCTGGTGGAGTAAATCCATACATAAAGAAGCCAGAAAACTCAATTCAGGTTCCAGATCAGCCAGTAGCTAACTAACATATGCAGGTTAATCTCATTATGTCTCTGAACTTCAAGTTTCTCATTTGTAGCCATGGGCAGTAGTGCATACCTGTAATCCCAGCAACTCAGGATGCAATGGCAGGAAGATCATGAGTTCAAGGCCAGAGGCAGCCTGCATAACTAAGGGAGACCCTGACTCAAAATAAAAAGAGTTTTTAAAAGGGCCAGGGGATACAGCCCAATGGTAGAGCACTGCAAAGTATGTGTGAGGCTCTGGGTTCAACCCCCAAGTACTGAAAAGTAAGTAAATAAATAGTTTCTCATTTGTAAAATTGGGAAGTTCATAGATACTATTTCTTTTCTAAGGTCTTACCAGTCCATGGGCTTATGAAACTGCTACTTATTGTTTTTTTTAATTCCAATATCACAAATGTCACCAAATCTTATTAAATTCTTTTCCTACTTCACACCCAAACTTAATAAATGATAAGTTTCCCCCAACAACTTGGATATCCAGATTCTGAAAGCATGTTGTTAAATTAAAACTAAACTCTCATTTAAAGACCTCCCCGACTTTATTGTTACCTTCTTTAGAGATGCTCGTGTCACTTCATTGACTCTTCATCCCAAAAGGATATTGGATAAAGTGGCTGTTACTTCCAAAGTTAGATCATTTATGATTCGTATTCTGCTGCCAGTAGCACATGAGCTCTCCATTAATATTAGTTACAAAGGATTAAAGCTAATTATGACATTAGTTTGCATTTCACTTATGCTAACCTAAATTTGCTCCAGAATGACAATGCAATGAACCCCTGACTCCAGTCTCATCTCCACCAGCATCAGCCCACCAATCTTCCACATAGACATCAAGGACCACCCCCCCTAAAATTCAGGTGATAAACTCCACAAGTTCCATTCCCTGCCAGACATGTTCTGCCACCCTAGTTCATTCCATGGCTTTGTAAGGGCTGTATGCAATGCCTAGAGGGTCCATCCAGGCCTCTTTCTGGAAGAAGGAAACATCAGTGCATAGTTTCAATAGATTTGCTCATCTAGGCAGATGCGGTTCCTGAAGCCAGACTCAGAAAGTGAAGGAAAATTTTGTGCAAAGAAAAAGGCCTTCCCTCTGTTGGGGGAAAGCAGACCTGCCTCAGCATGTGGGCTGGATGTCAGGCAAAAACTACACAGTGAGCTGTAGGCACAGGCACCCAGGGCTTTTTTCCTCCCCTTCCTACCTCCTCGCCCCTTTATCGCCTGGCTTACAAACCCTAATCATCTGTAGAGGTTGCCTGAAACCTCACATTTACTGTCCTCTCCACCTCTTCTACAGTAAGAGAAGTGTTTTCTGTGAGCACATGGTGCCCACACCCACATCTACTATTTCCCGTGTTGCCATTGCTGAATTCCTATTGCATTCCTTAATCCCCTGTGAAGGCTATTGGTTTACTTGGTGTTTCTACCAAAAAAAAACATAACCATCTTATGGGTAAATAAATCATAGTTATCTCTACTTTGATTGTCTAGGGCAAGGCTTGTCCATTTTAATTATTTGTTGTTGTTGTTAGGTGCCATCGAGTCGGTGTCTAACTCATAGCAACCCTACATACAACAGGTGAAACACTACTGTCAGTGCTTCTCTGCTACTCATAGGATTTTCAATGGCGGATTGACGTTTTTGGGGGGAGTGGGCTGCTGGGTCTGTCTCCCAAGCCTATAGTATCTGGTGTCCCCAGGTGGTCTCCCATTCAAGTACTAACCAGGCTGGACCCTGCTTAGCTTCCTTGGACAGGATCCTTAACAGGATCTGATGCCACAGTGGTACTGCTGCAGGTTCAAGTATTTAGTAAATGCTTATTTAAAGGAAAATTTGCATTATTGGTCTTAAAGCATTTAAAATCCATACTACTTTTTACAGTTTGGACCTAAATTGTCCCCCCAAAGGTCATATCCTTTGGTCCTCAGCCGGTGGCACTGTCCTGAAAGGGTGTGGAACTTTGGAGACAGGTCTTTGGTGGAAGTAGCTCCCTGGGGGTGGGCCTTTGGAGGTTTTTTCCCCAGGCCTACATCCTTGGTCTCTCTCTGATCCTGGTCTGCCATGCCATGAGGTCATATAACATAGGTGCTGCCACTGCTGCCATGTCTGCCTTGCACCAGTATAGGCTGATCTACTAACTATGAGCTTCCAATAGACCTCTTCCCCTATAAGTTTCTTTGGTTGGTTTTTCTGCCATAGTGACAATAGCTGACTAATACACCAACAAAAGCCTAAGAAGAATATCAAATGTTGGCTCATATTGCAAAGAAGCCTATGATACTCCTCTATTTACCTTCTCAGAAAAAAAGATGGGGAATAATTACTTACCTGATTTCTTTTTAAACTGGGATGGCAGTTTTTTATTTTCCACTATAAATTTTAGAAATACAGCATATAATATAATGGGTTTTCAAAAGTTGTTTAATACTTCTCTTTTTATAAATTTACCTATTCCTATAACTTCAAAAGCCTACTTTTCCCCCACAGAATGTAAATGAGCTACATTATAAAATGAAGAAATGATCCTTATTAATTAAGAAAAATTCACTTTGGGAGTATGGGGGGAGCAGACAAATTCATTTCTGTATGCAACTCTGGAAGTCCTCTACTTCCAGAGATTGGCGATCTAAATGGACACAAGTCATCTCCTATCATTTAGCAAGGAGCAAGGAGTCCACCAAGTATTCTAAAAAGCAAGGCCCAGTTTGACATTTCTCAGTCTTGACACCAATGGCACTTTGAGCCAGATGATTCCTTGAGAGGTCATGCTGCACACTGTGGGCTGTTCAGCAGTATCCCTACCCACTTGATTCCAGTAGCATCCCCTCTGCTGTAAAAATGTCTCTAGGCAAGGTCTGATCACACACCCCTATAATCCTTGCATTCAGGAAACTAATGCATAAGGATCACAGCCAGCCTGGACTGTGCAGCAAGATCGAGGACAGCCTGGGCTACATAGTGACACTCTTATCTTAAGAAGCAAAAACAAAACAAAGCAAAAATGTCTCCAGATATTGTCAAATGCCTCCTGCAGGGCAAAAATGCCTGCAGTTGAGAAAGACTACTCTCAAAATACTTGATATAACAATCTTTAGAACCAGTCAGACAAGTACCACATTCCAGCTCCACCTCTAGAGAGCTGTGTGATCTTAAGCAAGTTACTTAACCCCTCTGATCTTTTGTTTCTTTGTTGGTAAAATGAAGAATTAATGAGAAAGCTAAATGGAAAAATGTGCATGAAGTTATTAGCATAGTGCCTCATATATTGCAAGCACGTAATAGCTAATATTTATTTCTATTAGCTATGATCAAACACTGCGCATTAATTTTGCTGTAATTTAAGTGCCACAAAATATACCCTACTATAATACTGAAAACAATTTGGTGTGTAAAGAGTTCAGGACTATTCCAGACTCTGTATTAGTCAGGTTTCTCTAGAGGACCAGAGCCAACATAATGTACATATAATTATAAGAGAAGTTCATTAAACTAGTTTATGGGATCAGAGGCTGGATAACCCCACAATAACCATCTGCAGGATCAAAAGCTGGGGAAACCAGTAGCTGCTCAGTCCAAGAAGCTGGAAATGTCAGAAAAAGAAGGACCAATGATGTCGCCTACTCCAAGGCTGATGATCTGGAAGCTCCCTGGAGAGTTTCTGGTGTGAGTGCACAGTCAAAGGCAAAAGGAGCTGGAGTTTGAGGTCTGCAGGCAATGGCAGCCACAGCAAGCACACCTGCTAGCCGGGTGCTGTGGCACATGCTTATAATCCCAGCAACTTGGAGGGCTTTGGCAGGAGGATCACAAGATCGAGGCCAGAGGCAGCCTGCACAACTTAGTGTGATCCTGTCTCAAAATAAAAATAAACTAAAGAATGGACTGAGGGTGTAGCTCAGTGGTAGAGTGCTTGCAAAGCACATATGCAAGGCTCTGAGTTCAACCACCAGCCCTGCAAAAAAGAAAAAGAAAAAAGAAAAGAAAGAGAAAATATATCTACTCAGGAAGAACTGAGCTTGTGAGCATGCCCAGGCTTGCCCCTTCTTCTACTTTGTTCCTTCAGGGCCTCCAGACTGTTACAAAGTGTCATCCACATTCAGGGCCGTCATCTACCCTCAGTGTGCTGACCCACATGCCAGTTGTCACTGAAAGCATCCTCAAAGACACACTCAGAAATGTGTTTCACCAATGGTCTAGGGATCTCTCAGTCCAATCAAGCTGATATCCAAGATTAACCACCATCAACAGCTACTGTTCTGTAGCTAAAGTGCACAAAAGATTTAGGCAGAAGAATGAAAGAGAAAGCACATTTGTCCACTTGTAGGAGAGACTCTAGTTGCCTTCTAGTATCTAGTCTCCCTTCTTCTATAATGATAAGAATCTCAAATATTTATCAGCCCCAAATATAGTCATAGTTCCTAGACTCCTTCCTAGATAGGAGGACTCAGATGACAAAGTGTTGGCCAAGGAGATATAAGCAGAACTTCTGAGTTCTGTCTTAATTTAAAGAATGTGGGTCTCCCCTTTGCCCCCATCCCATCCATCCTGCTGCTTGGAATATGGATGTGATGGCTGGAGCCCCAGTTGGGACCACAGCAGTAAATATTACCCTCCAGGAGATAGTGCAGCAGAAAGATGGAAGCAGCTGGATCCCAAATGTTGTTCTTATTAGGTGCCATCAAGTCAGGTCCGACTCATAGCAACCCTCATAGGGTCGTCAATAGCTGATTATTTCAGGATAGCTTTAAGAACAGATTACCATGTTCTTCTCCCACTTTTGTAGTACTGGGGATCAAACCCGGGGTCTCAGAGAGTACAGAGCAGCACTCTACCAACTGAGCTATTCTCTAGTCACTGGGTCCCAAATATGTGTAGTAAAGCCCTGTCATTTCAACTCTGAGCTGCCTACAGCCGGACCTTAAAGGGAAAGAGAAAGAACACTTCCATCTTATTTAAGCCACTGTTATTTTAAATCTCTGTTAGTCATAGTCTGACAGATTTAATGTGCATCACTGGCTTAAAAGTGTGATGTCAAGCAGCAAGGATACAGACACTCCAGGCCAGCAAGCTTATGTTATGATATGGCATAACATTTGATAAAACTGTCCCCTGCTGGACCCAGCCAACCCAACCTGTGGGCCTAAGCCACATGGCAGAAAAATTCAGAAGATTAGCTCTTGTCCCTTTTAGTAAAGAATTATGAAAGCTATTAGCTCAGGTTAGAGCTAACCACTTGCAAAATAGGGAGCAGATACAGTCAGGTCCACGGTTTGCAACCTAAGTTTTTGGAGAAGCCTGTTACATTTGGAGACTTTTAAGAATGAAAAGGTGAACTGCTTCTGTCTGTACTCACACCAAATCCTTCTTTAAAAAACTTTGTTGACTTGGCAGGACATAAATCCTATTTCCAGCCTCCATCATATGAGTTTTTCTACAACCTGATAGGAGAAAACTTAGCAGCAGAAATCATATAAAATGTGTCACCTTCCCATCCAAGCCTATTTTCTGGATAAAATAAGGGGTATTGTTACCGGCTGAAATATATATCCACCCCTGTACACTCTTGTGGCAGAAAAACCAACCAAAGCAAATTTATGGGAGGAAGTATTCATGTGGGGCTTAAGGTTAAAAGATTTTAGTCCATAGAAGCAGAAGACATGGAGCAGGGCAGGCATGGTGAGCCTGTGGCACAGAAGCTCACATCTTGATGATCAGGAAGCAGAGAGTGACCAGAAACATGGCACTAGGTAAGACCATCCAAGGGCCCACCCCCAGGCAGCTGCTTCCACAAAACTAGATTCTCACCTCCCAAAGTGCCATAGCCTCCAGAAACAGCCCCACTAGCTGGGCACCAAATGTTCAAACACATATCCCTTTGGGGACCTTTTAGATTTAAACCATAACAAGCCCCTCAAATTCATGTTGATACTCCAGCCCCTGTATCTCAGAATGTGACCAAATCTGAAGATGGGCCTTAAAGAGATAATTAAGTTAAAATAAGGCCATTAGGGTGCACCCTAACCCAACATGACTGGTGTCATTTTTTGTTTCTTTTTTAGTACTTAGAAGTTGAACCCAGGACCCAGAACATACTTTGCAAGTGTTCTACTCTAAGCCCATATTTTATTTTCTATTTTGAAATAGGATCTCTCTAAGTTATACAGGCTGCCTCACGGCCCGAACTTGCAATCTTTCTGCCTGAGCTTCCTGAGTCACTGGGCTTACAGGCATGCACCACCACACCTGGCTCATGACTCATGTCTTATGAGAAGAAATTAGGACACAGACACACACAGAGGGACGATCATGTGAACACACAGGGAGAAGCTGGTGTCTACAAGCTAAGGAAAGAGTCCTCAGAAGAAGCCAGCCCTGAGGATACCTTGATCTTGGACTTCTAGCAAATCTGGAATGGAAAGGATATAAATTTCTGTTGTTAAGCCACCTGGCCTGCGGTCCTTTCTTGTGGCAACCATAGAAAGCTAATACAGGAAGGCAGCATGGTAAGCAGACTTCAGGAGGCAACAAGTCAAAGGCAAAAACTTTAGTTAAAAAAAAATACAGTGTAAAAGAGTCCTTGGAATTCTTTACCCAAAGAGGTACTAACCAGCAACAAATAGACCACTTACTAATTTGTGGAGGGAATTGAAACCACAAGCATAGCCTTTCAAAGTTTGTGATCGTTCAAGCCCTAAAACAATCCCTGGAACCAAAATCCTCCATCTGCAGGAAGGAGGCTGGGAAAGAGGGCAATTGTCCAAGGCCTGCTTTAGATGTGACCGGAGAGGATAATGAAAGAAGACAGCTCCTCTCAAAGAGAAGAACCAACAGCTTCCAGATGCACTAAGCACAAGACTTACTCCTTCACCTGGACCAGGCTTCTTCCTAGTTCTGGTCCAACAGTACTTGGTAACTGCTACAACCTAGTGACTGGAAAGTGTTTGCATTTCCTCTTTTCCCAAAGGGGAGATTTTGCTACAGTTATTATGTTACAACCCCACTGAAGCATATTGGATAAGATAGGGCTAGAAAATTATGCACCTAAGCAGAACTCTATTCTAGCCTAATAGAATGGATGAAGCATTATCCAAAGATTCTGAACTTTGAGCTAGCATCAGAAACCGGAAGAGATTTCTAATCTTCTCCCTTGGGAAGGGAGTGGGTAAACTAAGTGTGGAAGAACACACATGTGGATGTTTCCACCTAAAGGGAAATTGTTAGTTGTCTCTAAATTTGTTTTTCACTTTTTCATTATTGAAGCCCCCAAATTTTAGCTGGGTACAAGGCTGCCCAAACTAAAGACGATTTTCAGCCTGCCGTGAAACTATGTATGGCAATGTGATTAAGTTGACCAATGTGATACATGCAGACATACACATATAACATCTGAAAAACATCCTTTAAAGTAAGGTACATATCCATCTTTCCTATTTCTCTGTCCTCTGGCTTGGAATTTGGATATAAAGGCTAGTGCTCCATCTATCAGGGTAAAGGTCAAGTATCTAGTTTACCAACCTTGGTAAGATGGAGTCTTAGACACAACCCAGGTCCCAGATGACTGGGAAGCCATCATTTCAGCTTCTATGTCTCTATTTTTCTTTAAAAGAGAAACAAATATATGTCTTGCATAAGCAAGTAGCATTTTTAGATCCTCATTATTCACAACAGAACCTGTATTCCAACTACTAGACTAATCTTCTAGATTTCCTTTCATCGGTAGATGCAAAAACAAACAAGAAGGATAAGAATAAAGGTAGAAAACTACAATGTGACTCTTAATTCTGATTCCTCTGACCTCTCTCAGAAATATGTCACTTATATTCTCCTCTCTGTATACAGCAAATGAGTCTGAGAGAAGCAAAAGAGACAGGGTTGGAAGTTGAAGTCAAACATAGAAGAGATGCCCAGAAGCTGGGTGAATAGTTTAGAGGCAGACCAGAGTGACTCACTGGTCTGAATGCTGTCCTCATGAGTCAAAGGAAGGATGCTGAGAAAGCAGGAAAAGAAATTCAGATCTATACACAAGTAGGCAAAGGAAATGAACAGACAGTTCTCAAATGAAGAAGTCCACAAGGCTAAGAAACATATGAAAATGCTCAATATCTCTAGCCATTAGGGAAATGCAAATGAAAACAACTCTGAGATTCCACCTAACTCCAGTAAGAATGGCCAAGATCAACAAAACAAATAACAACAAATGCTGGCAAGGGTGTGGAGAAAAAAGAACCCTCTTACACTGCTGGTGGGACTGTAAATTGGTTCAATCACTTTGAAAATCAATATGGAGAAAACTCAGAAAACTAAAACTAGAACTGCCTTATGACCCAGCTATACCACTCCTAGGAATAGAACCAAAAGGAGATGAGTCATCATACCACAGAGACACCTGCATCACCTGCATATTCAATACAGCACTCTTTACAATAGCAAGGATGTGGAAGCAATCAAGATGCCCATAAACAGAAGAATGGATAAAAAAAATTATGGAACATATACACAATGAGATATTACCCACCAATTAAAATCATGAAATAACATCATTGCAGTAAAATGGATGGAACTGGAGAATATTATCTTAAGTGAATGAACACAGGCTCAAAAAGAGAAGCATCATATTTTCTCACTCATATGAGGGAGCTGAATCTTACTTATAGGAAGAAAAAAACTATACATACATAGACATATAAAAATGCACAATTAAACTTTGAACTAAGTTTAAGGCAAAATATAAAGAGTAGAAAGAAGGAGAGAGGAGACTAGCAAAGGGAAGCGAAGATTGTGGAAGGTGGGGTGCGGAGGAGAAATAATGTAGAAGGATAAAGGGGGAGATGTAAATGAGGCAACTTCTTGAGTACATGGAAAAAATAGAGGAATATAACCTAAATATGCATACGAGTTTTATTACATATTAGTCAAAAGTTTCCATAAACCTTGTAAGTTGATGAAAGTGTAACCAAAAGTGATATAATAGTTGCATAATGGAAAAGCCAAATGCTATATTACTCTCTACCCCACCAACATTTACCAGTAAAGGAAAAAAAGAAAAAAGAAACTCAGATCTGCATTTTTAAATGGGCTGTTTTAATCTTTCCACTTAGCCACGTCCTTCTTCATCCATAAATGATTTCAAAGAATAATGATGACTTTCGTAAATGTTGAATTTGGTTCTGGGATGAAGGAAAGCAGAATGGCATCCTGTTTGAAAGTGCTACTTGGTGCAGGTGTGCTCATCATGAGAGCGATGCTTCTCACCCACTTACCCACACAATTCCAACTTCTAATGCGAATTGTGTTGGTAAAACTCAGCCATTATATCCATCCTTTAGTGAGCCTGCTTGCTAGCACAATGCTCAGAAAACTGTCTTGAGGATGTGACAGCAATTGTTACAGCAAATAACATATGCACTCATCCATATTAGATTTCCATAATCATTTTCATAGATTCCATTAGCCAAAGCATTTTGAGGGACATATTATTTGGCTCAGACATTTGTTAATAGAAACCACATAAATCCATGCATGTTTGGGTGTGAAATTAGGGAGTTATGAGTAGGAAGAAGAGAAGCATTAGCTCTTTTTAGAAGAAACTAGCTAAATTCGATCAGAAATTGCTCCAATGACCCAAATAAACATGCTTCCTATTCTAGCTTATTATATTAACCACATTACTTTTTGCCCCTAGCTGCAAGGCTGGTTACAGCCTCATTTAAATCCCTTACACATTATAATTCTCTAAGTGGAGTAAAGAGCACATAGTCTCAGTCACCTGCTAAACATATGACAGGGAGTATAAATTCACTTATTTCAACCTGAATATTAAAGGTCTTTCTTGAATTTCAATCATCCAACACCAGATTATGACTTCAATCCAAAACAGACATGCCCTGGAGAGTTGAGACCTTTTCAAAGACAGAAAGGGTTTCTAACCTGCTCACAATTAGTCATTACATGCTAGTAGGGGCTTTTTAATTGGGAGTGTCATTCTCAATTAACAAACAAAAAGTGAATAGAAGGGTAAATAACCAAAATTAAGTACACACGTTACCAATTATTTCCATTAGGGATTATAATGAAATTGTATGTTTTACCTTGGTTTTTCTGTCTTCTCTAGCTCCAAGAAGTTATACAAATTAAACTACTGTCTTAAAGAGTAGAGATTAAACATAACTTTTTCCCTCAAAGTATGAAAGAACCATATGCACCAAAACTTCTGGTGCTTTAGCTATAATATTCCATTCTGACCACACTATATGCTCTGTACTAGAGCAGGTCAACATTCCACCTAAGCTCCTCAAGAAGAACCAAGTGATGTTCTTTGTGATAAAAACAAACAAACAAACAAACAAACAAAACACAGACTCATTTCTCTTTTCTTCACTGAGAAATAACAGAAACAGCCCATGGGACATTTTTCCCTCTTGTTTACTTCAGAACAAGAGTATTCAATTTCTTTCTTATGATTTACTAGGTTTCTGACTGGTGGTACTCTTAAAGAGTATTTTATTGGGGTGACGAAAGGCGAGAGGAGGGAAGGGCTGTCTACTGTGATGATACCTTGGCCTAAAAAGACCCTTGACTTATATCCACATTTGAAGCCAGTTTAAATAGCCATTCCCCAGAACTGTACTTCAAATTTGAATTTCCTGGATCTGACAGCTTTAAAACTTATATTTAAATCTGTGTGCTTAAGTACATATTTAAATTTACATATATATTTAAATATAGATTACTTTTAAATTTTTAGATGGTGCCAAGTATTTGATATAAATTAAACATGAATGAAAGATGGACTGTAAGGTGTGAAGATAGAAAGCATGTACCTAAATGTGACTCAGTTACCACTAAATATGATCCTGTTTCATACCTTTCATTTGTAGTAAAAGAATTGCAAGAATATAGATATATTTGGAAATTATAATTTCTTCCCTTGCAAGCATCATTCAACTCTTTCTAGTTTCCATTGAGATGATTGTCCTACCTTGATTGTCTTTCTGGTGATCTGACAGATTACAAGGCACTAAAAGAATTAAACTGTTCAAGGAACTACTATAATAAGCAGCTGATCTAAAAATTAAATGATTCTTCATAACTTATCCTTCTTATACAATTATCAAGAGCACTATGAGTTTGAGTCTTCCAGTTATGAGCAGAGCTTATGCCTCTGTCAGGCAGAGAAACTATGTGTAGATCAGAAGTTTAAAAACATTCTGTAAGAACCAGACAATAAGTACATTAGGTTTTTTGGTTGCTAAGGTTGCTGTTTTAACTACTCAACTCTGCCTTTGTAATGAAAGCAGCAATAAATAAACAAATGAGCATGGCTGTATTCCAATAAAACTTTGCTTACTAAAACTAATGACAAGGCCAAAAGTAGCCCCAGGGGTCATAATTTGCCAATCCCTGTTTTCACTCTAAACCATTTGATTCTCTCCTATGACTTTTAATCTTCCATTTCATCAGCCCAGAAAGCAGAGACTTTGATATTTAGCTGCCTACATTTAGAATTGAAGAGAATGATCTAGAGTTACCTGAGGAACTTGATAAAGACATTGATTCACATGCCCCACCCCTAAGTTTTTATGTAGTAAATCTTACATAGGTCCCCAAAATATGAAAGTTTTTAAAGGTCCCCTAGTTAATTCTGATTCAAAGTCAGATTTGTGATTTCCTATTCTAGAGAATGGCCCCAACTTTATAACATTAGGAATTGTTGTTGTTAGGTGCTGTGGAGTCGGTGTCCGACTCATAGTGACCCTCATAGGGTTTTCAATGGCTGACTGTTTCAGGATTGCCTTGGGAGTGGATTGCCAGGCCCTTCTCCCATTTTTGCGGTGCTGGGAATTGAACTTGGGACCTCAGAGACTGCAGGGCAGCACTCTACCAACTGAGCTAAATCCCAGCCCAACATTAGGAATAACATCTACTATATAAGTCAGGCTAATTAATGCTAGCTGCTACAATAGCAAACCCCAAATCTCAGTGGCTTAACTCAGTGAAAAATGTATTTCAGTCTTGTACCACCCACTCTCTTCTATTTTATACCCGCACCATCTGTAATTCTTGAAACAAAAAAATGGAAAGCCACAGCAACTCTTAGCTGTCCTAGCACAAAGGTGAGGTACATGACACTTTTGCTTACATTTCTTTGGCAAAATGGAAACAATTCATATAGCTCCAACCTAAATGCAAGAGAGACCAGGAAAAGGAAAGGATCTCTCATCTGCCATATTTTCATCTAAATCACTGTGTGAAACCGAGGCTGTTATGATCTCTGGCTTCCAGATAGGGATCACGACAAAAGAAGACAGAAATTAGTGGATTCTTGAATTGTCCACATTTGCAGTTACAAAGGTTGAATGTTGGTTTGTTTAACTAATACTGTGTGTATCCAAGATACACCATGTTAAAGGTCAAGAAGAAATATAGAAGTTGCCAGCTCTAATCTAATGTCAAAATAGTCAATCCCCAGTTCTCAACCCCCTGAATGTGAGGCTTCTGCTTGAATATTTGAAGACACAGATACTGTTTCAAAAGTTATAGGCCTAAAAAAAGAAGGGGATGAAGAGACCTCCTCCACCAAAAAGAAAAAATAATATTATAGTATTATAGATCTTTTGGACTGGGGTTTAGCTCAGTTGGTAGAGTGCCAACTTTACACTGTCTGAGGTCCTCAGCTTGATCCCCAGAACCACAAAAATGGGAGAAGGATGTGGCAATCCACTTTGGAAGCAATCCCAAAATATTCACCCATTGAAAACTCTATGAGCATCACTATGAGTAGACCCAATTTAATGGCACCTAACAACAACATAGCTTTTAAAAACACAGGCATATAAGAACAATAAATTCTGGTGTTCTATGGCACAGCTGGGTAAAAATAGTTAATAATAATGCATTACATATCTTAAAATTTTGAAGAAAGGATTTTTGATGTGTTCACTATAAAGCAGGTTAAATTCTTAAGGTAATGGATACATCAATTACCAAGTTGATTGTTCCCTGATATATACATGAACCAAAGCATTATATTGTACCACATAAATATATGTACAAATATTATATCAATCAAAAAAATGAAACAAAGTAAGAGCCAGATGCAGTGGTGCACACCTATAATCCCAGCAACTCAGGAGGCTGAGGCAGGAAGATCATGAGATCAAGGCCAGAGGCAGCCTGGGCAACTTAGTGAGACCCTGTCTTAAAAGAAAAAAATAAAACATGGGTTCGGGGTACAGTCCAATAGTAAAGCACTTCCTAAGTATGTGGGAGGCCCTGGGTTCAACTCCCAAGTACAAATAAATAAATAAATAAATAAATAAATAAATAAATAAATAAAAGTTTTCTGCTAAAGTCAGACATCTCTTAGCTTGAGATTAGAAAAAAATTCCAAAATATTTAGGAAGGCTTATGGCCTTCCCACATAGAAACAAAGATAGCATATAAAACCATCCATTGAGGAAGGTTTAGGGTTATGGGAAGAAGAAAAAGAAGTACTTATGAAAATCACAATTTCATTTATTAATGGTCGACTTATGCTCCATAATTTTTCACATACATTACCTGCCTTTCCAAAGTAAGAAATACTTGCTAATCAATAAAAAGAATTGTCCTTCAGTCCACAGCCCTTGTGCAGCATTAGCTGTGATCTTAAGCATTGCATAAGAATGGTTTAACAGATCTGTGTGTGATAACCAAGTCAAGTTGCAATTTAAACCCTGCCCCTTAACCTTTCATCTCAGGGTCTGTATCTGAGTCCCTTGTTTATTAACCTGATAAAACTCTCTCTCAGTACAACTTATCTTTCATCTGATATAGCAGTGCCAATCTTTCTAAGCAATCAGCTACCTCTGAGAAAGCACAAAGCATTTCATTAGCCAACATTGCCATTATTTTGCTGTTTCACCATCCCAAGGGACATAGACTTATGGACAAGACAAGACAGTCTATAATAATTTCACTTTGGTCTTATTACTTGTTGCTGAAAACTCCTTTAGAATTGCACAAACCTGTTGAATAAAACACCCTTTTTAATATGATGAAATTATCACTGATCCATTTACCAGTGAACTCTATGTCACAAATAACTGTTATGACACCATGGTGTATAGCCAGTGGCTTTTTTAAATCTTCATTCCAATGCCTTTTTATTAGTAGTAATTTTTTTAGTTAGTATACAAATTAATGGGTTTGATTATGACATTTCCATACATGCATATCATTGTACATTACTTATGTTCACCTCATTACCCTTACATGTTCCCCTCCCACTGTGGATCCCCTTCTACTTGCTTGTCATAAATACATATATATTTATATATATAAGTATATGTATATATTTATACACACACATATATATAAATCTAGATTTTGCTTATAAGAGGATACATATGACATTTGTCTTTCTTCTCCCCATTACTTTTCTTATGGCCCTATGCCTTTTAAAGAAAATACAACACAATTTCCAGAATATTAAATTCAGAAGAATGGGGGCAGGCAGGGTCTCTCTATGTATCCCAGTCTGGCCTCAAACTCATAATTGTTCTGTCTCAATGTCTCGAGACAGAACTTTTTATATATATAAAAAAGTCCCTACAGAAAACAAGTCAACAAATTTCCATAGATAAAGACTTAAAACTGTGAGCAATTATCTAAGAAAACCTTTGCAAATTAAATTGCTAATTCTGAATGGCCTGCAGCTGTAGCCCTGTGGCATCCATCCCGTCAGATCTCGGAAGCTAAGCAGGGTCGGGCATGGTTAGTACCTGGATGGGAGACCGCCTGGGAACACCAGAAGCTGTAGGCTTGGGAGAAGGACCTGGCAACCCACTCCCAAAAATCAATCTGCCATTGAAAACCCTATGAACAGCAGAGAAGCACTGACAATAGTGTTTCCCCTGTTGTACAGAGGGTCGCTATGAGTCAGATACCGACTTGATGGCACCTAACAACAACAACAACAACAATTCTGAATGATTTAATATTTAAATAAAACAAATCAGAACTATATCATTCATATATCAAAAGGCATAGAATAGGTATATCATAATTACAGAGTATAGAGATATTAGTGGACTAAAGTGCATTACAAACAAACACAATTTCCCCTGATTTCAAGATCAACAGGAAGACACTGAGGTTTTGCCACTTACTTAAGGCCACTGGGTTCATAAGTCACATACATTTAGAACAGAAGTGATCCTGAGGGATTATGTAAAAACAGCACCATTTATAAATTAAGAAAAAGATGCCCAGAAAGGTTGAAGGACTTGTGAAAAGAACAAAATCTGGGCAAGACCTCTTCACCAACTTCTGTTTCTATATCCCCTATTTTCTAGCAGCCCAGAAACAGCAAAGACTCACCATCCATAGATGTGTTAGGGAACTGGGAACCAGAAACCTAAAGGAAGCAAGGCTCGTTGGCTTTGAAATAACCCAACTGTTCTTTACAAATGCTGAATGACAACTTTTTGCTCATATGTTGAAATTTAGTTGCCATAAAAATAACAAATATTTTCCACATGTCCCTAACTCATTCTTGTTAACAGTGACAAATGACTCATTGAGAAATGACTCTTGACAGCTTCCAATTGCCTGCTGGATTTTTATAGTGGCCTTTTACTAGGTCAAGAAATAGCCATGTGTCACTTTTTGGAGCCCTTATTGGGTATAAACTCGGTGGCAATTACACTCACTACATCATTCAGTTAACTGGTCCACATATAATGCCAGCAAGACCAAAGTTAACCTGTTCACACTCTGTGTACCTTCTTCCAAGCAGGAGAGACAAATGGTGGCCCTTGTCCCCAAAGAGAATCTCATAAAACAACGTGTAGGTGGATGGGAACAAAGCATTACCAAAACTACAGTACAATGCCAAAAACATAGGGGTAACTTACATTTTTATATCCATATATAAAAGCCACCATGTGTATTTATGCAGAAAGATATAAAATAGAATTCTTTGAATCATAGTATTTTAGAACCCAAGTGGTATTATTTTCACAGGAAAGAAGAGAAATACAGAAAGTCTAACATATTTACTTTAGGTCACATGACCAGTTGCCAACAGAAATCAGACAAGCATCCACTTCTTCCAATTTCTATTGTACTTTGTCTTTCATTACACTCAGAGTTCCACAATGACTCTTTAGAACTTCTAACAAGTTTCAGTGTTCAGACGATTTTTGCATTATGGTAATATTACATTCTTAATTATATTCTAATTCTAATCTATTCCTAAAGATTCTTATGTGAAATGTACTATTATGGTTTACTACTACAACTTATTTTTCTCTTCACCAAAAAACTAGTTTAAAACAGAGCAACAATTTATTGCTATGCCCAATTATGTTAATAACACTTGAGCTAAAATAAAATTATTTTGTTAGACTGGAGGGATTATGAAGGATATACGCTTAATTTCCTTTTATAATGTTTTAAAGTTGAAAGCATAATGATTATCTTTACAAAAATTGCTGTGTTTCTACTTTGAGAATTATTACAGGATCTTTTTAAGGAAAAAGGAGGGCTTGAATTTAAGATTAGCCTTGAGTTAAAAAGGAAAAGCTAGGAGATAAGATCAAAGGCAAAATTGCCTTTCAGGGTTTCAGGTTCTCTGAAGAATTTGTTCTCTTCCAAACATCGGGTAGAATAAGGCAGATGTACAGTTCTTTACTTAGCCAGATATAATCAAAACAACACATTCC
Source organism: Pedetes capensis (assembly GCA_007922755.1). Taxonomy (NCBI): domain Eukaryota; kingdom Metazoa; phylum Chordata; class Mammalia; order Rodentia; family Pedetidae; genus Pedetes; species Pedetes capensis. Next base: position 27,339 of record VMDO01009116.1, on the reverse strand, counting down.
GTATCAATGGAACAAGAATTTCCACAAACTGATAAGGATGGGCTATTTAGACAAAAGGTCAAAGGAATCCTTTATAAAAGTTTCTTAGTACTTTTGCTAGTAAAGTTTTCTCTTTTTCATTTACAGAAAGTACATGGCTAAAACTATAGAGCTGAAGAAAAATGCCTTACTGAGTCACAAAGCTAAAACTATCTGTATTCATTATCCTAATATAATCTTTTTCAGAAGATTTATGCATGTGCTGATTCAGTGTCCCACACAATTACCTATAAGATGTATGAAACCGAAAAACAACAACAACAAAAAGTCATATCACTTCAGAAACGTGGGAGCAGTTGGACTCTTCATATTTACAGAAATTAAGATGCTCCCAATTAAATATATTTTTGAGTGATTCATTTATTGGATAGGGGAAGACAGCTCTGTGAAGAGAATACTCCCTCTGATTTTATATTTTTAACAATCACAAAAACAAACGCAAATGAGCTGAACTTACAAATTGTGAACCAAAGAAGTGAGTTTCAACTGGCAAAGCAACCCAGCTGTGATGAACGCTTAGACACACATTGGCCTATTACATAAATACTATGCTCTTCCTTCACAAGCAACCATTTCTCCCAAGGGTAAGAGAAGAGAATCTGACTTTTAGTTAGGCCTTAATAAGTGCTGGGCCGATGCTTTCCCACAAGCTGGATGCCTTTAAACTTCAGTGTAGCCCTGCTATTTTGTGAATCTCCCCATTTTACACAGATAAGAAAAGCCCGGACAGGGAAAGAGGAACTAGCATATATTAACTACTTATTCCATGCATTTATCCAGCATATAAGTGTTAGTTGATTGATTGATTGATTGATTAAGTCTACATGAAATCAGAAAAACAAAAAATATCCTGTTGGCTTAAAACTAAAATGACAAATCTAATATGACCTGGAGACATCAGGACCAAGGGGTATACCAAATACCCATTTTTCTTCACCAGCTGGAGCATCAGAGATAATAGATCATTCATATAACAATTAACTAGTTGTTAAGAATCCATATTTTTGCAAGAAATCATCTAACATTCTGCACTGTTAGGACCACTAACAATATGCAGCAAATTAAATTTGTAAAAAATTAAATAAAGTTAAAACTTCTATTCCTCAGTTACAGTAGCTATATATTAAGTGGTCAATAGCCACATCTAGCAGGAAGCTACTATACTGGACAGTAGAGATATGCAGTGGTCCATCTTAGCACAATGTCCTATCGCACAGCACTGTTGGATTCTAAACCTTCCAAATTAGGAGACAAATTTAACATATAATCTTGCTTCAAAAATTTTTTTAAATACATCACTTTATATTTGTACAGCCTTTCATGATTTTCCAAAGACTGAAAAAGATTATTTATCTAATCCAAGCTAAAATTATCACCCTACCACGGTGAAGGGACATGAAACCTAGAGAAGTCAAGTGACTGTCAAGGTCATATATTAGTATCCAAAGGCAGAGTGGATAATCCCAGTCTCCCAACCCAGCATTTTCAGGGAATAGTACAAGCACACACCCAGAAATCAACTATGGCTTGAATCTCAGCTCCAATACATATGAAGTATGGGGTGTGGAGCAAGTATTAATTTGTCAAGCTTCAATTTCATCATCTGAAGGAACAGGATGCTAATGGCCACCCTACACTAAACACCTGACTGTGAACTTGGGACATTGCCTGGTTATGACAGTGGCCCTCCTCCACAACACGGAGCAGGATTTTTTTTCTTTTTAATCTTAATAATTTTTTTTCAATGTTATTTTCTACAAATAGAATCAACAGACGTAGTTCACAATTTAGGAAACTGATTTTGAATATGTTGGCATTTCCCACTGTTATATATACTCTAGTCCCAGCTGCTATATTTGTGCTACCTCAGAATTGTCAGGATTAAATGAGAATTTAAATAGCACATAAAATCTGACTTGTAGATGTACAATAAATGCAAGTCTCCTTCCTTCCTTCTATACCCTAACACCCTATAATACCTCCATGGTGCATATCTGTGGCATCTCCCAATTCAGAAAGCCTAACTTCTATCTGGAATGGATAAATGACTCAGTGAGCTTATTTATAATGCAATGGTAGCATATAGTTTCCATAAGATTATAGGTCATATATTATAACACAAAGAACTATAACACAAAGAAAAATAAGATCAACTATTCAAAAATTTGTTTTATAGAAAGCTTTGACTATAATTGTTCCATATACTGATTATTCAGTTAATGGAAAGATATATTCTACAATGTTTTTTCTGTTAAAAGTTCATCACAGGGTGATCCTAAAGGAGATTTGCTTTCCTAATTATGTTGGAGTCAAGATACTAAATTTAATCTATACACCTTCAGTCATAATAATTTCAAATCACCTCTGAATTTTGGGGGCAATTTGATTTTAATCAACTTTAATTTTTTAAATATATATTTGTATTATATTGATCCTTAAAAGAGTGAAAGAAATGATGACATAATAATCGAACTGCAAAAAATGGATGCTTCCAGCATCATGCTGTTGCTAGAACCAGTTGGTTTGAGAATAAGATTAAAGATGTGAATCTTAAAATATCTGCCAAAACGTTACCCAAGGATTGCTCTAACAAGCATATTTCACTGGAATCTGATACCAAAACTGTAAAGCCTTGAAGCAGGGCAGATACTACCCCACTTTTTCAAATAAGGAATTTAAGAATCCAAGAGATTACCTAATACAGATAATTATAAAACTAGCACTAGAATTCAAGTAGTTTGATTCATTATCTGATGGTTTCTGTATTATCCAAACCACCAAAGTAAGTGAGGCTTTCATTAGAACAGGGCTGTACAGGGCTAATTAATATGTTTCATCTATTAAACTAAAACTAGTTTGTAAAGAATGGCCACATCCTTAGATACCCAATAAGCCAACCATAGAAACCAGAGAATCTACAGGGGTTCAAAGGCGTCAAGAAGGCATTAATTTAAATGATGTCTAGCTCCATATCTCTCAGCTCTGGGATCACATGTTATTTTTTGCAGTTTTATTAATTAATGAGAGTAGATATAGATAGAACAAATCATACTGTGTTTGCAGATGGCATATATGTGGAAGGAATGGCAAAAATGCTATGGAACAAAATTGGCATTCAAAAATTTTTCATTGAGCCATAAGTGAAATCTAACTAGAAAATAATAGTGAGATAAACAGAACACTGTTTATCTGAATGATGTCCCCTCAAAATTTATCTATTGAGGAATTGGGAGTATAGCTCAGTGATAGGACACATGCTTAGCATGCATGAAATACAGGGTTCAATAACCCACAAAAAAATATGTGTGTGTATATTTATATATGGGTGTGGTGTGTGCCTTAATTCTCAGTGCCTCATAATGCAACTGTATTTGGAGATATGACCTTCATAAGAGTGATTAAGTTAAAATGAGGTGAGAGTGGAAGAAGATGGTGGACAGTTACAGCCATGCTTCAACTGGGGAAGAAAACTGTTAGGGAAACTCACAACATTCTCAAAACAAAAAAGGAGTGGAGAACAGTTTTAATTATTAAGGGGAAAAAAAAGGACAGAATGAGGACAGTTTGCCAAGTAGTGGAGATTAAATCAACGGAGAAGAGGAAGAAACATCAGGGTGACTCACCAGAACCCTTAACCCAGAGAAAACAACTGTGAACAGTTTCAGTGGATACAGAACCCATAGAGCCCTCTGAGAATGTGTGGCTGCTGGGGGTGCTGCGGGACTCTCCTGGGGGGAGGAAGGCTGCGAGACCCCTCTGCTGGCTCTCTGCCTGTGGGACTGTGGGGTTATTTTATTTCTTTTTATTGGGGAGAGACTGGTGCTGCCTTGGCCTCTGGCACCACTAGAACCTGAAACTGAGGGAGAGACTGAGTGGTGGCAAAGGATGGAGAGGAACTCTGTTCAGGTTGAAGCACATTTAGGGCCCAGAGTCTGATACAGAGTGGGAAGCCTAAGTAAGATGCTTCAGGCAGTGGCAAGTTTAGGGCCCCAGCTGGGAACCCAGAGTAGTGGTACCTCAAAACAAGCAAACCCAAAGAGATGGTTCAGGCAGGGGCATATTTAGACCTCTGGAGCACTGTGGGACCAGGGAGACACAGAGACACTGTTTAGGCTGTGACACCTTCAGTGCCCAGAAACACCTGCACCTGCCATGCAAAGAAAGGGTGCTCTGGGTCCAGTGAGCCTAAGAGAGTTGGTTCAGGCAGCAGTGTGCTGAAAGCCCTGGAGCACCTGTGACACAGACAAAGGGCATCCATGGAACTGGTGACCCTAAGAAAGACGGTTCAATCAGTGTTGCATTTAGGATCCCAGATCACCTACAATGCAGAGAACTGGCGCCATGAGTATAGGGAGCCACAGGGCAACAGCGGTTAGGGCCCAGGACAGCCCTGGAGCACCTGTGATACAGATAAGGAACACCACAGGTCCAGATTGCCTAAGAGAGACAGTCCAGGCAGTGGCATGATTGGGAGCTGCAAGCACAGGAGGTGGTAAGAAACAGGGCAGTGTTGACTGCAGAGGCTGTAGCAAGGGTTATGCACTGGACCCTAAGCCTTGGACTTACATTGGGTAGGGTGAGAAGTGCCAGTGACCAGTCATCATCCAGTCATGTGGGAGTGGATGGGGAGAACCTCTTTACACATGGATGAGGTGAGACCTAGCACCCAGACCAAGCAATGAGCAAGCCTCAGCAGAAAAACACACAAAACATGAAAGGTCAAGCTGGATAGGAAGATCCAATAGATCAAAGCTCTTCAATGGAAATTTTCAGGGTAACCAGATTCTTGGAGAGGCCTGAAGGAGAATTTAAAACCCTGCTTATCAATATGTTGAAAGATCTCAAGGATACCACCATGAAAGCAATGGATTCACTGGACAAAAGGTATCTAACTTGGCAGAAAAATTAACTAGAGAAATTGAGATCCTGAAGAAGAATCAACAGAGTTCCTTGAGATGCAAGGCAAAATTAATCAACTCAATATTACCATAAAATCTTCTGTATCTATGCTAGACAAAGCTGAAAGTAGTATAGCTGAAGCTGAAGAAAAAGTGCAACATCTTATTTACTTAGATGCCAAGAAAAAAAGAAAGATGAAGAAGTATGGGCTAAATTTTCAAGAAGTCTTTGATAAAATGAAGAAACAAAACCTACAAATTCAGGGGGTTCACATTTTGAGCTGAAAACAACACAAGAGGATTAGGAAATTTATTCAAAAAATATTAGATGAGAACTTCCCAAATCTAAGGCAAGAGCTGGGTGGCTATACAACTAAAACATTCAGAAACCCAAACAGAGTAGATCAGAACTCATACTCTCCACAACATATTATAATTTTATTCAAGAGAAAGGAACACATTAGGTCAGACACAATAATTATGAGAGATTTCATATCCCACATTCACTAAGAGACAGGTCATCAAAGCAAAAAAAAACCAAAAGAGAAACAAAGGACTTAAATAGCATCATAGACCAACCGGACCTTACAGACATCTATAGAATATTCCATCCATCAGATGTGAAATACACATTCTTCTCAGCACCATATGGAACTTTTTCTAAGATAGACCACTTTTTAGTCCACAAAACCTGTCACAACAAATACAAAAAAATAGGAATCATCCTCCGTACCTTATCATATCACAATGGAATAAAACTAGAACTCAAAAGCAAGAAAAATTTCAGAAATGTTACAAATTCATAGACACTAAATAATATACTGCTGAATGATCAGTGGGTCATCAAAGAAATCAGAGAAGAAATTTAAAATTTTCTGCAAATGAGAATTAAAATACATCCTACTAAAATTTATGAGATACAGAAAAGGCAGTTCTAAGAAGGAAGTTTGTAACCATGAATGCGTTTATCTAAAATTTAGGGAAGGCACAATTAAATAACTTAATTATACATCTTAAAGCACTAGAAGGCCAATAACAAGACAATCTGAGAAAGAGCACTCAGACAGAATTTATCAAGATCAAGGAAGAGATATCCCAATTAGAATTCCAAAAGACACCTCAAAGAATTAATGAGACTAATAAATTGAGAAATTGTAGTTAAAACATATATATATATATATGAAATGTAAAAGTTCATTAACATATATGAATAACCAAAATGAAGCCCAGAAGACATGAGCAATTTAAACAGACTCATTACATTCACCAAAACAGAGACAGCAATAAAAAGTCTCCCAACAAAGAAAAACCCAGGTCCCAAAGAGTTCACAGGAGAATTCTATCAAATCTTCAAAGAAGAATTAATACCTATTCTACTCAAACTATTTCATAAAGTAGAAAAGGAAAGGGGGCTTCCAATCTCATTCTATGAAGTCAGTATGACTCTGATACCAAAACCAGGCAAGGGCACTTCAAGGAAAGAGAATTATAGACCAATTTCCCTGATGTACACTGATGCAAAAATCCTCAGTAAAATTCTGGCAAACTCAATTCAAAAACACATAAAAAAGATCACACACCATGATGAAGTGGGCTTCATTCTACAAATGCAACCCTGGTTCAACATATGAAAATCAACCAGCATAATTCAACATATCAAGAGGCTTACAGACAGAAATCACAAAATCATCCCAAATGATGCTGAGAAGGCTTTTGACAAACGTACAATATCCTTCCACAATAAAAGCCCTGGAGAAGATAGAAATAATAGGAAAATACCCCAACATCATAAAGGCTATATATGACAAACCTACAGCCAATATCATATTAAACAGGGAAAAATTGAAAACATTCCCTCTAAGATCAGGAACAAGGCAAGAATGTCCATTCTCTCCTCTCTTATTCAATATTATGATCAAAGTCCTAGCCATAGCAATCAGGCAAGAGAAAGAAAGCAAAGGGATACAGATGGGCAAAGAAGGCGTCAAATTATCTTTATTCTTGGATAACACCATCCTTTACCTTAGGACCCAAAAAATTCCTCTGGGAAACACTTAGAGCTAATTAACTCTTTCAGTAAAGTAGCAGGATACAAAATTAACATTCAAAAATCAGTAGCCTTCCTTTATACCAATAGTGAACAGGAAGAGAAGGAAATTAAGGCAAAAATCCCATTCACAATAGCCTACCAAAAAATTAAATATTTAGGAATCAATCTTACCAAAGACTCTGAAGCTCTCTACAAGGAAAACTTCAGAGCACTGAAGAAAGAAATTGCAGAGGATACTAGAAGATGGAGGACCTCCCTTGCTCATAGATTGGAAGAATAAATATTGTAAAAATAGCTATAAGACCAAAAGCAATTTACAGATTTAATGCAATCCCCATTAAAATTATATGACAGACTTTGCAGAAATAGAAAAAATAATCCTAAAATTCATTGTTGTTGTTGTTGTTAGGTGCTGTCGAGTCGGTATCCGACTCATAGCGACCCTCATAGGGTTTTCAATGGCTGACTGTTTTGGGATTGCCTTGGGAGTGGATTGCCAGGCCCTTCTCCCATTTATGCGGTGCTGGGAATTGAACTCAAGACCTCAGGGACTGCAGGGCAGCGCTCTACCAACTAAGCTAAATCCCAGCCCTAAAATTCATAGGGAAACACAAAAAAACACATATAACCAAAAGAATCTTAAGCTGCGAAAACAGCGAGGCGGGATCACAATACCTGACTTGAAACTGTACTACAGGGCTATAGTGGCAAAAACAGTTTGGTACTGGAACAAAATAGTCGTGAAGACCAATGGAATAGAATTGAAGACCCAGAGATACACCCATGCAACAACAGCCACCTGAGTTTTGACAATGGGGCTAAGGATATTCAATGGAGAAAAGATAGCCTCTTCAACATATGGTGATTGGAAAATTGGATTTCCATTTGCAGAGCATTGAAAATGGATCTGTATCTCTAAATTTACACAAGAGACTATTTGAAATGGATAAGAGACCTCAACATGAAACCAGAAATCTTAAAACTACTAGATAAAAAGATAGGAAATACACCCTAACAGAAAGGCATAGGAAATATTTCCTTTACAAAACTCCAATCACCCAGGAAACATCACCAAAAATTCACAAATGGGATTACATGAAATTAAAAGCTTCTTTACAGTCAAGGAAGCAATCAACAGAATTAAGGGAGAGCCTACTGAATAGGAGAAAATCTTTGCATCCTATACATCTGACGGGCTGGGATTTAGCTCAGTTAGTAGAGCACTGCGCTGCAGTCTCTGAGGCCCCGAGTTCAATTCCCAGCACCGCAAAAATGGGAGAAGGGCCTGGCAATCCACTCCCAAGGCAATCCCGAAACAGTCAGCCATTGAAAACCCTATGAGGGCCGCTCTGAGTCAGATACCGACTTGATGGCACCTAACAACAACAACAACATACATCTGACAGAGTACAAATTCCTAGAATACACAAAGAACTTAAGAAAGCAAATTCCAAGACAAGTAACCCAAAAGAAATGGGCAAAAGAAATGAACAGACAGTTCTCAAATGAAGAAGTTCGAAGGGCCAAGAAACACATGAAAAAATGCTCAATATCCCCAGCCATTAGGGAAATCAAATCAAAACAACATTGGGATTCTATCTCTTTCCAATTAGAATGGCCAAGATGTAGAAAACAAATAATAACAAATGCTGGTGAGAATGCAGAGAAAAAGGAACTCTTTTACACTACTGGAGGGACTGTATATTAGTTTAGTCACATAGGAAATCAATATCAAGATACCTTAGAAAAATTAAGAATAGAACTCTCATACTACCCAGCTATACCATTCCTGGGAATATCCCCATGGAAAATAAATCATCATACCACAGAGACACCTGCATTTACACATTTAATGTAGCACTTTTCATAATCGCAAGGATATGGAACCAAGATGTCTATCAACAGAGGAGTGGATTGAAAAGCTGTGGTATACATAACACACACACACACACACACACACACACACACACACACACACACGAATATTACTTGGCAATAAAAAAGAATGAAATACTGTCATTTGCAGAAAAGTGGATGGAACTGGAGAATATCATCTTAACCGAACTAACTCAGGCCCAAAAAGAGAAATAACATATATTCTCACTCATATGTGGGAGCTAAATCTAACTTACATTTATATATATATATACATATACACACATACACATATATATACATATATGTGATTAATTAGGCTTATCTAAGAATCTAAGAGGGGAAAATGAAAGTGGAATAGAAAGAAGTAGGGATGGGTTTAGTAGGGGGAACAGAGGTTGAAGAAGGGGCAAGAGAGGGGAAATAATGTGAAAGGATAAAGAGGGAGAGGATGATTTCAAAATAGATGATACAACCAAACATATATATAGGGATAAAAAGGGAATATAACCCAAAAATGCTTACAATTTTTTGCTGTATATTAATTAAAAGATTCTGTGAAATATGTAAGGTGATAAAATATAACCAAACATGATGTAATAGTTGCATAATGGAAACAGCATAAACCTTATTACTGTGTACCCCACCAACATTTATAAAATAAAGGGAAGATAGAGAGCTATATATATAAAATACATAAAATTTTTTTAAAAGTTAAAAATAGGCTAATAGAGCAGCCTTTATCTAATCTGACTGGTGTCATTATTAACAAGAGGAAATTTGGACACATACAGAGGCACAAAGGAAGCACACATGGAGGAAAGACTAAGGACACAATAAGAAAGTAGCCGTCTGCAAGCCAAGCAGAAAACAACCCCACTAACACTTTGATCTCAGACTTCCAGACTCCAGAACTATAAGAAAATAAACTTCTGCTGTGTGACATCTCCAACCAAAAAATATATATATATATTCAATGGCTTTTTTTTTTTTTTTTTTTTTTGGCAGTCAGGTCAAACTAGTACCTCTGCATTTGAGAAACCAGCAAAAATACCTGTTGAGTCTAAGATGGACAATATTAATAACCTGTCATGGCAATGGCAGGAGAGAGGGAGACGCTTCCATTATAGTAAGCTCTAGGTAAGTCCATTCTTTTTTGGTATTTGACTACAAAAAAAAAAAAAAAGAATAAGTACAACACAGAATGAACTAGTAAAATCTGATATTTGAAGGCAAGAAGGTCTTTGGAGTCAGACACTCTGTCATGTCCTACCTGACTGATATCAGGCTGGTCATCCTCTCTGTGACACAATGTCTTCATCTATAAAATGGAAATAACATCTGCATCACAGGATGATCAAGAGGACGGACGTCAAAAGAACCTGAGCATCAAGGGTTGGGCACATGACCTAGCAGGGAGAAAGCCCTAAATCAAGGTCACTGCCTTTAGTGTTAGTACCTTCTTTACTATCACTATCAGAGGATGAAGGTCTCACTGTGCTGCAGGATGATCAAATCACATCTGAGTTTCATCTGGTTCTTCAAACTCCATTTTAAAAACTTGACACACTGGGAATGGTAATGCAGACCTATAATCCTAGCACCGGGGAGGCTGAGGCAGGAGGATCATGAGTTTGAAGCTAACCTGGCTTGCACAGTGTGAGCCCGTCTCAAAACAAAAGACAATAAAAACAAAAACATGATGACATTAAATAAAACAAATACAAAACACCAGAGAATTAGTAAGTAACACTTATTTGAGTCTCTGCCATGTGTCAAGTGCTGTTTTTTGCCTCTTTACTCTTCACAACTCCTCTTTAAATTCTGGGTCATTATCAACATTTTACAAATGAGAAAACCGAAACTGAAACACAAGAAACTTGTAAATGGTTGAGTCAGGATTCAAAGTTGGGTGTGTCTGACTCCTAATGATTTTCTGTTCGCCTTCCTGTACACTGAGCAAAGGGATTGGAAACAGTATTTAGAAAGAAGCATGGCATGGAGATATTAAGAACCTCACAAGAACATAGAATTGTTTTTAAATGTTGTAAAGTCTGTTGCTGAAAAGATGAATTAGGTTTTGTATAATAAGTGGGACCAGACTGAGGATTAGAAATTACAAGGGGTAAGAACACACCTCGACATGAAAGGTTCTAATACAGTAATCAAAAGATTGAATGGATTTCTTCAAGAACATCCACATAATCCCTTGACAAGTAATGTTGCAAACGTTTTATTCATGTATCTGCCATGTACTTTGGTGATGTTAGGGATTGCTCCCAGACCTGAGATAATGTATGGATCTCTATCCATGCCTCAGGGAACCATAGTCAATAGTGATATTGGGAGAGCCAGGGGCTTAACAATCTGTAATTATTGTTGTTGTTGCTGTTGTTCTTGTTATTGTTGTTTTAGGAGTCCCAGAAAAATCAGTGATTAGCAAGAAAATGTAGAAGATACCTGACTGTAGGGACGAAATTGTAGGAATTTAAACCCAGGAGAATTAGGGTTCCAAAGAAATAAAAAAGGCCACCACATGAGGGAGCATGGTCAAGTATTCTGGCTACTGGACTACAAGTCTTGGCCAGAAGAAGTTCCTATCTGAAGCAAGATGGTTAGTGGCTCAGAGTAGTGAGTGAGTTAGACCTAAATTCTTGTCCCACCACTGACCAGCTGCATGTCTTTGGATAAGTTATACTGCAAATGTTCACTAAATGTTGGTTCACATTATTGTTATTTCTGAGCATATATTTCATCCCAGAATATGGTGCAGAGACAAAGCTAAACATAAGTTATTCTTTCTCAGAAGATTATAGCAATATAGAAGTAAGAACGATCTACTTTTAAACCAGAAAACATGAAAAAAAATTGTACTTCTTAGAACAAATATAATAACTTGTGGAAGTTCCTGGACTTCAGAAAGGAGTAAGCTTAAATTGTGGCTAAAATTTCCTGTCATAGTCCTTCTCTTATGGAAAATAGCATGTATATGTAAGTCAGTTCCAAATACATTTGTGGGCATGGTATAAGGGTTAAGAATGTGCTTTCCACAATCATATTGTCTATGTTCAAATTCCATCTACATCATTGCTAGCTGGATGATTTTGTCCTTTGGAAATGGAAATGATCACCATACATACACAACAGTGCCACCTGCATAGGAAGAGTTACCTATTATTACAATTCAGGTCAGTAGCCAGGCAAAGGAGATACAGTGATAAATAAGGCCCAGATGCTGATCCTAGAGATGCCTCCAAGCTAGTAGAGAAGACAGAGTAAGAAGCAGAATGTCAATAAAATGCATCACATGACATGATGGCTTACCCTGCAACAGGTGTGATTAGGCTAGAGAGAAGATACAGCTCATTGTACCTGGGAAGACTTCCTGGAGGAACTAAATCTTCAAGGATAAGCAGATGGCAAAGTTCTGGTTCAATGTTTGGAACTTATAAGTCAAAAAAGATTTCATCCAAAATGTTAACAAATAAAATCCTTTCTGAATGTCCTGATACAATTAACTTCAGGAGTAATAGCCACAACAGCTAGAAAATCAAAAGAACTTTCTCTGAAAGCATGACCATCATTTTCTCCAGTTTCTTGCTAGATGTTGGCCAACAATTTATGTGAATGGATTTCAGCTGAGAATTGATTAAATAATTAAAGAGAAAACGTCACTTGAAACAGGAACTGAAGCGAGAATCTTACAATACTTGAGAAAGAAAATGTACAAAGTAAGCCATCTTATAAAGTGGAAAAATATGCAATACCTAATAAAACATTATCTGTGACCATGCTGGTGAACTGAGTCCTCTTTATGGGCAGGGGATATTTCTTGTCTTCTGCATAGTCCCAATTCCTAATTCAGTACTTGGCAATAAATTTTTGATTAATTAACACATAAAAATAGAGTTGAGCTATGCACTTTTTTAAAAGGGGAAACTGATAAATCATTTTTAAGTGAACATAATAATAAATAGCAACTTTTCTAAGTGCTTATTGCATTATACTAAGACTACATATTGTTGTTGTTGTTGTTGTTAGGTGCTGTCAAGTGAGGCCCTGACACTGCTAAGCACACAGTCTTTCCTATGTATAAGCCTGTTGTTGCAGCCACTGTTAACCCATCTACATAAGGGTCTTCCTTTTTCTCGTTGACCTGCCACTTTTCCAAATATGATATCCTTCTCCAAGGATTGGTCCCTCCTGACAACACATCTAAAATACATAAGTCATAGTCTAGCCACCCTTTCTTCCAAGGAGCATTCTAGTTGCACTTCTTCTAGAACAGATCTGTTGGTTCTTTTGGCAGTCCGTCGTATATTCTATATTCTTCTACAGCACCATAATGCAAAAGCATCAATTCTTCTCCTGTCTCCCTTATTCACTATCCTGCTTTCACAACCATATGATGCAACTAAAAATACCATGGCATGAGTCAGGCTCATCTTCATCTTCAATGTGCCATCTTTAGTTTCAATACTTTAAAGAGGTCTTTTGCAACAGCTTTTCCTAATGTAATGTGTCTTTTAATATCTTGACTGCTGCTTCTGTGGGTGTTGATTGTAGCACCAAGTAAAGCAAAATCCTGGGCAACCTCAATCTTTTCTCCATTTATCATGAAGTTGCTTACTGACCCAGTTGCAAGGATTTATGTTTTCTTGATGTTGAGGCACAATCCATACACATAGATTATCACAATTTAGTCTTACTAAGTTTGTCTATTTTTATTTGACTTTGCAGATCTGTTCAGTGATTTAACAAATATTTATTAGACACTAATACTTTGAAAGGGGTTGGGATTTAGCTCAGTTGGTAGAGTGCTGCCCTGCAGTTTCTGAGGTCCCAAGTTCAATTCTCAGCACCAAAAAAAATGGGAGAAGGATCTGGCAATCCACTCCCAAGGCAATCCCGAAATAGCCATTAAAAACCCTATGAGGGTCGCTATGAGTTGGATACCGACTCAATGGCACCTAACAATAACAACAATACTTTGAAAGCACCATTATGGAAACTGTGGACAGAGCTGTTGTTGTTGTTAGGTGCCCTTGAGTGGAGTCCAACTCATAGTGACACTATGTACAGCAGAACAAAACACTCCCCAATTCTGTGCCAGGCACATGATCTTATTTATGTTTAAGCCCATTGTTGCAGACAGTGTGTCAACCAATCTGGTGGAGGGTTTTCGTTTTTTCCCTTGCCCTGCCACTCTCCCAAACATGACATCTTTCTTCAGGGAATGGCCCCTCCTGACTACATGTCCAAAATACATAAGACACAGTCTAGCCATCCTTACTTCCAAGGAGTAGTTTGGTTGCAGTTCTTTTAGGAAGGATCTGTTGGTTCTTTTGGCAGCCATGGGATATTCAATAATCATCTCCAGCACCATAGCATCAAAAGCATCAATTCTCCTTTCTCCCTTGTTCAATGTCCAGCTTTCACAACCATATGATGCAACTGAAAATACCATGGCACGAGTTAGGCACATCTTCATCTTCAATGTGACATCTTTATTTTTCAATACTCTAAAGAGATCTTTTGCCACGGCTTTCCCGAAAACAATGAGTCTTTTGATTTCTTGACTGATGCTTCCATAGGTGTTGATTGTAGAACCAAGTAAAGCAAAATTATGAGCAAACTCAATCTTTTCCCATTTATTGTGAAATTGCATAGTGACCCAGTCGTAAGGATTTTTGTTTTGTTGATGTTTAGTCACAATCCATACTGCAGGCTATGTTCTTTGATCTTCATCAGTAAATGTTTTAAATCCTCTTCACTTTCAGCAAGCAGAGTTGTGTCATCTGCATAACGCAGGTTGTTAATGAGTCTTCCTCCAATCCTGATGCCACGTTCTTTTAACCCAGCTTCTCAGATTATTTGCTCAGCATAGAAATTGAAGGGATATGGTGAAAGTATACAGCCCTGATGCACACCTTTCTCAACTTTAAACCAGGCAGTGTTTTCCTTGTTCTATTTGAACAACTGGCTCCTGGTTCATGTACAGATTCCTCATGAGTACAATTAGGTGCTCTGGTATTCCCATTTTTCTAAGTGTTATCCATAACTTATTATGATCTACACAGTCAAATGCCTTTGCATAGTCAATAAAATGTAGACATCTTTCTGATATTCTCTGCTTTCATCTAGTATCTTCCTGACATCAACAATGATGTCCCTAGTTCCCTGCCCTCTTCTGAATCCAGTTTGATTTTCTGGCAGTTCCCTATCTATATATTGCTGCAGTCACTTTTGAATGATCTTGAGTAAAATTTTGCTTGTGTGTGATATTACTGATATTGTTAGGTGCCATCGAGTTGGGTCTGACTCATAGCAATCCTCATAAGGTTTTTAGTGGCTGATTGTTTTAGGATTGTTTCAGGAGTGGACTGCCACATCCTTCTCCCATTTTTGCAGTGCTGGGGATCAAAACCATATCCTCAAAGAACACAGAGCAGAACTCTATCGACTGAGCTAAATCTCAGCCCTGTGGACAGAGCAGTGGACAGAAATGACTAAGTATTTGCTTTCATGGAGGTTGCCTTCTAATAAAGAGGACAAATATTAAATACAGGTGTCCCTTAGTAACTTACAGTTGTCCCTTGGTGTCTGTATGGGATAGGTTCCAGGATACCCATGGATGCCAAAATCCATGGATGCTCAAGTCTCTTATTTACATATAATCTACACACATCCTGTCATATACTTTACATTATCTCTAGATTACTTGGAATACCTAATACAATGCAAATACTGTGTAAACAGTTGTTGTACTTTATTGTCTAGGGAATAATGACAAGGGATAAAACATTTGTACATGTTCAGTACATATAGAATTTTTTTCAAATATTTCCTGCTTGTGGTTGTTTGGATCTGTGTGTATAAAACCCATAGATATGGACAGCCAACTGTAATAAAATATAACTCTCTACTCTCGTGTAAAGTAACGTGGCATAGCATAGCATGACACAATATAAAGACTCCATACTACCATATTGAATTTATTGTGTCCCTCAAAATGGTGGAGGAAGGTTTAGACTATCATTCAATCTCAACACAGTCCTCTGACAACCCAGCAGGGAGTTTTCAAGTTGCCATGGCCCTTCAGACCCACCCAAGTAGGGACTAGGTGCCTGAGTCTATTGGTAGTGACCAGATTCCTCAAGCAAGCTGTGTGGCTGGAAGGAGTACATGAGCTTGGGTGAGGTAGCACTCTTCTGCCACAGGTAATTCCCAAAAGAGCTGACTGATGAGACCTGTCATCTGGCAACACTCCTAGAGCCAGGGAAAAGACCTTCAATACAAACTATGTGTATGACATATTGCTGGTCTCTTGCCCACTAGAATGTGAGCTTCACAGGGCGGTAGTGGTGGTGGTGGTGGTGGTTGTTAGGTGCCATCAAACAATAAGCACCTAGTCTTTTCTGTGATATGTCTGAGGTGCCTAAAACACTTTACCTGTACCTGGTAGGTACATAAGTGTTTGTTAGATTAATGAATAGCAATATATGACTATAGCTTGGAACATATATGTTGTTGTTGTTGTTAGGTGCTGTCGAGTTGGTATCCAACTCATAGTGACCCTGTATACAACAGGTGAAACACTATTGTCAGTGCTTCTCTGCTGTTCATAGGGTTTTCAATGGCAGATTGACTTTTGGGAGGGGGTTGCCAGGTCCTTCTCCCAAGCCTACAGCATCTGGTGTTCCCTGGCGGTCTCCCATCCAAGTACCAACCAGGCCCAACCCTGCTTAGCTTCCGAGATCTTTCGGGATCAGATGCCACAAGGCTACGGCTGCAGGCAGAACATATATAAAAACCAAAATTTTCTAAAAGATGAAGTCAAATTAGAATACAAGAAATTTTTAATAATTTGCATTTATTATTGGCACTAAACTTTTACAAATATGCTTCTCCCTAAAATCTTGGTTGATAACAGTGGTCAGTGATTTGAGAGTCTGTTTTTAAGTTGTTTGTTTTAATATGTAATGTTAACAGGCACTGTTATTGGCTGAACTGTGCCCATCCTCCAATTCATATGTTAAAGTTTTACCCATCAGTAACTCCACATGTAAACATATTTGGAGATAAAGTATTTTTATTAGTAATTTTTTTAGTGTACAATTGAATGGGTTTCCTTATGATATTCCCATACATGCATATCATCGTACCTAGCTCATGTTCACTACCCCATTGCCCTCTCATGATTTCCCTCCTTCCTCACTTTTCCCCCTCTTCCTCACAAATGGTCCCTCTTCTATTTGCATATTTTGTATATACATATACATATATGAGAGAAAAACGTCATGTTTCTCACCCTCCCCCATTACCCTTTCTTATTGCACCTCCCTACTCTCTTTAGTCCCCTTTCTCCCCACACATAGCCCCTCTTCCACTTTCATGATATATATATATATGAATATATACATATGAATACATATTGAAGTCTAGCATCCACATATAAGACAAGACATGCAATATTTGTCTTTCTGTGTCTATCTTATTTTATATAAAATGATGATCTCTAGTTCCATCCATTTACCCACAATTGGAGTAATTTCATTCTTCTTTATGGCTGAATAAAACTCCATAGTGTATACATATCACATTTTCTTTATCCAGTCCATTAAAAAAATGTTTAACATCCTTAGCCATCAGGGAAATGCAAATCAAAACTATATTGAGATTCCATCTCAACCCAGTTAGAATGGCTAGCATCAACAAAACAAACAACAAACACTGGTGAGGATGTGGAGGGGGCGGGATCCCTAGTACATTATTCACGGGAATCTAAGTTAGTGCAGCCATTATGGAAATCATCATGGATGTTCCTCAACAAAACTAAAAATGAAATTACCACATGATCCAGCTGTACACTCATGGGTATACATCCATAGGAATATAAGTCAACATACCAGGAAGATACCTGCTCATTCATATTTATTGTGACTTTATTCACAATAGCCAAGATATGGAATCAACTTATGTTTCCATCAACAGAGGAATGGATAAAATAAAGTCTTTATAGGATTGGCTGTAATCCAAAATTACTGGTATCTTTATGAGGAGGAAATTTGGATACAGACCAGGATGCACACAGACAAAAAAACCATGTGAAGACAGGGTGAGAGTGACCATCTACAAGCTAGGAAGAGAAGCCTCCAAAGAAACAACCTTGCTGACACCTTGATCTCTGACTCAGCCTCTAGAACTGTAGGAACTAAATGTCTTTGGTTAAATCCACCTCATGTGGGGTACTTTGTTATAGCAGCCCTAGCAAACTGATACAGCTATCATAGCTGATCAAGGTGAATAGCAAAAGGACAGCATATCCAAATAAATACAAACTTGGGGTGAGGATCATCATTAGCCATAGAGGATGGGAATCTGTATTTTAAATAATATTCCTGATAAATGAAAAAAAAAGTTACTTTCACCTTAATGGAGCTGACCTAATCTTCACTTTTCCCTTGTCATAGGGCTAAACAGGCAAAGAGCCACCTCTGCAGTCTCATTGCTGTTCACTCATGCTTATGTTATTAGTCTTTTTTAAAGCTGCAGTTCCTCTGCCAGGGTCTTTTCTCAAGGTACTCACCTATTTAGTGAACATTCATTCAATTAAAACAAGATAATGTAATCTGTAAATCCACTTACCAGGCTCTACTTCAAAAGTCTGAAAGCAAACAAAAGAGTGGGAAGAATGGCTCCTTCCCCACCTCCACCTTGCAGAATTTCATTCTCCTCCCAGGAAACCTTCCATACTGTTCTGGATACAAAGCCATCTGACATAAAGGCCAAGGAAGGGTGCTGAGGAGGCTGGCCCCAATCCATTACATAAGTCCTGGTAAGCTTCATTTCCTTCTTACATTATTAAGCAGAAATAAATAATAGCACCAGTGTTTTCTTTCCAGACCCCAGCTGATTGGAACCAACCTCTGGGATGCATGAGCTCCCACCTTGGAAACCAGTCTACTCGAATAAACAAAGAGAACAGCTGTTTCTTGAATCATTTCTGAGACAAAAGGCATTTCTGCCCTTGCTCTATTATGGGTAGAACTATTGAAGCCCTGAGTGACCTGCCACTCTCTGAAATGCTGCTTGAACATTAAATGCCAACCCTTAATCTCCCTATTCAAGGACATTCACTGTCCTGTACTGTACCACCCTAAATTGCCCTGAAGCATGCCCTGCTCTAGCAGACAAAATTGCGAAATTGCTCAGCATTCCCTAAAGGAAATCTAGGGTCCAGTGTTACTCATTGGTATTTGAACCTCTGAATTCAATCCAGAACATCCAAATGTACAATTTAGAAGCAATATAATTTAATTTCCTTTCACCACCCTGCCAGTGCTGTTGTCTGTTACTCAACAAAGTCAGTGTCTTTATAAAGGGTTTGGGGAACCATACCTGAATGTCACTGAGAAGATAACATTTTAACTATTAATTGTCACAGAAAAATGCTCCACAACTGTGTTCTTGTCTTTTTTAGGAGTTGGTAATTGAATTATCTACCAGTGCCATTTTTTCTTATCGTTTTCAGTGAGGTTATAATCTGAACTATCCTCACCTTCCATGTGTTGGCGTAGGTCACAGTTTCTGTTTTGTGGTAAGATTGGTTTCATTATTGAATTATAATCCTATCTTTCAAGGTGTAATGACTTTTAAACTGTTTTTTCCTTGGGGAGATGGCATTCTGTTTTGTTATAACCACACAACAAAATTTCCCATAGGGGTATCATTCAGTCTTAGAATTTTTAAAAAGCATTATGATAATAAATATTTAAGAACTGAGTTCTAGACAGTTTGTATTTTTTCAAATTGTCTTCTGGTCTTTGTTAAGGTCCTCATATACAGTACATTCATGTAATGCTAAAGTGTGAGTGCACTATCTTATTTTCAATTAAACCAATTTTTATGAAAATACCAGTCAACAAAATGAACTTGGATGCCTTTTAGTCCATCAACTTTAAAATAGGAAGAATAATGTCTACCTGTCCTGATTATTTTGTGGATTAAATTAAGCTAACATAAACTGGGCAAGATGGCACATACTGTGGGGTGTCGCTCTGCCACTGGACTCACTCCGGCTGTGAGCAGGAACCAGCAGCCAAAGACCCGTCTTCTGGTGAGGGGGAGCTGGGCACCCAGGAGCCACACCACCCGGAAAAGAGGCTTATGCCCACAGCTGCTCTGACAAGCCTTGAGAAAGTCTAGCTCAGAGGCTTCTGCCCACAGCAGCTCCTTACTTCTTTTCTTCCCAATGAAGACTCCAAGTGCTCTGCTCCAACAGCTCTTTATTTCTTCCTTGTCTGTACCAGTCGATGGAATGGACCCAGACTGTTCCATGTACTGCCCTTACATACTCTACTGAGGCTCACTGGGGACCAATCAGAGGCAGTCACCCCATACAGATTTCAGCCAATCAGAGGGGATATTCAAATTTGGTTTTGTAGAAGTAGCCAATCAGAGGTGGTTCCAGAATGGTCCAATCAGGAGACATTCAGGGGTTTGGAAACAGCCAATCAGTGTTGAAGGGACTGAGGCAAGGGAATAGATGCCAGTGCCATCTTGGGGAGCTCAACAACCCTGAGTTCCTGGATGTAGGGCAAAGGTGACTGCCTGGGAAACAAGCCTCAGTCCTCCAATGGGCCTAGATAGGCCCCAGGGCAAACTGCCTCTCTAGGCAGTGCCCTACAACATACCTATAAACCCAGCACTCAGGAGGCTGTGACAGGAGGATCAATCCAAGTTCAAGGCCAGCCTGATCTACATAGCAAGTTCCAGGACAGCCTGGGCTACACAGCAAGATCCTGTCTCAAAAGTAAATAAATAAATATATACTTAAATAATGAAATATGGTAACATAGATTGAATTACCAAACAAAATGAAGGGAACATGGTTAAATCTGTTTAATCTGAATTTATTGATAGAGTTGTGTTATTTTGAGACACTTTTGAGACAATTTATTTAGCCAATTTATTGTCAGTATCTAAAAATGAAATTGCTAAATACCACTGTTATATTCACAATTGTATTCCACATGCTTCTGCAAGAAATAAGAAACTGAAATTTGTCACTTCTCTTATTAATCTTCTAACAAAACAAGAAGAAATGCTTATATTTATAAAATGTCATCTCATTTGAATTTTTTTCCATTTACTTGTTTGGATCTATTATAAATTTTAAAAGGTTAATAGACACTATTATCCACACTTTAAAGATGAGGAAAAAATTGAACTTCAGAAAAGTAAAACCTTGCCCAGTTAGGTTAGAGTTAAGTTTCCACACTCAAAATATAGCATTCTTTCTACCATAGCATACAGTCTGAATGTATTACTCACAGAAAATATTTCATTTGGGCACCTTTTATAGTTTATTTTTGTGAGCTTAGCATATTTTCAGAGATGCCATAATGTCTTTTAATGGACAATTTGTTATTTATTATATAGCAAACAAGGCTTTATAATTTGCCATATGCAAGCCTACTGGATTTTCTATTATATAAACTGTCTACTTATGCCTTTTAAATAGACAGGAAGTAGAATCTTCCACCACATCCTCTTTAGTCTACTCTCTTACCATTTTAACAAAAAAAAAAAAAAAAAAAAAAAAACTTCTTTTACATTCACCATCATGCTCAGCTGACTGACAATAATCACCAGATACAATAGTATTGGGGAAGACCTTTTTTGCCAAGCTAAAATATGCAATAAAAGCCCTAAGAACCAATGCAACCAGTAATCTTTGCTGCACTCTGAATCCCATACATGAGCAATCTTGAAGGCCAGCTCCAGGAAAGCAGGATGCCTCTGTCTGTACAGACACAGTGAAAGTCTGCCATGTTAGTCCCATTTCTAAGCATTTTTAACCATTTTGGCAATGCTCTGGGTACTCAACAAGTTTCGCATGTGTCTTTCAGAGAGGGATTTCCTAGAACCGCAGCTAACTACACTCCCGGGTTTGTCTAGACTCCATCTGGCCTTTGAGATTGGAGAAGGGGAGGGAGGATGGTCAACTCTCTGGGGCATTCATTTCATTCCCCTGTCTCAAGAGGGACTTTTCATGGTTTGATCCCAAGCTGTAAACCCTGCAATTCAAACATTAAAGCAGTTAGGCACAGTGATATTTCCCAAAAGGAAAGAAAGAAAAACTGTTTCAAAAAAAAAAACTCTCTTTTTTTAAACTTCTGATTTTATTAAATAAGAACAAAACTGTTGACAGTTTTAAATATGTTGACTACAAGAAGCCAAAATTAATTCTCAGAGCTAAGTCTTGCTGTCTAACTTAAACAATTTGGTCATTACCTTTTGGAAAGGCCAATAAGAACAACAGAGTTTTCAGTAATTCATTAAGGCCTGGAAAGGAACAAAGAATTATTTAGCAAATAGAGGCTAGCATTGTGGACCAACACACGCCTACCTATCATTGTACATTTCTAGCACAACATGAATAATAGCGGTAAATTATTTCCTTTCATTTTTTTTTTTTTTACTTTTTGAGACAGGTTCTCACTAAGTTACACAGACTGCCTCTGTTCTCAAACTTTCAATCCTCCTGCCTCTGCCTCTGGAGTCGCTGGGATTACAGGCATGAGCCACTGTGCCTAGCGGTAAATTATTTCTTAACTGTTATTAATTTATATAACATTTTACCATGTATTTCAATGTGCCATCTTATCTGACTCCCATAGGAAATTGTCACAGAAAATATTATAAATTCTTCCATTTTGAAAAACAACCAAACAAAAGTTCAGAAAAAAGTGAAGATGGTTTGTCCATGATCAAAGATAATAGCAAATATAAAACTAGAAACTAATTGATTATATCACTCTTATGTTGGTATTCTACTTCATCTTCTACCTACCAAAGGGAAAAATGCTATATATATATATATATATATATGCGCACACACACACACACACACACACACACACACATATATGAAGATGTACACTTACATTCATAATACCTCCATCACAGTAGTGGATTATTTTTGTATGGACAGTTTTCTAAACGCTCTATTTGTTTTTGCTACTCTCATTAGGAGCTCTTTTAAAATTTTTTGGTTTCTCCAGCTCTTATTAACACTGTTTTGAAACATTAATGTCACCCAATGAAAAGCACTCAAATTAGTTACATAAACAAACAATTTGATTCTAAATCTAAGAGCACAGTCATAATTGATTAATGTAATGGTTACATGAGGGTTTTCAGTGGTTAAAGAACACTAAGCAAAACATACCCATCATTGCTAATTGAATTAAGCATGAATTATAAGGAAAATTTCAGTAATCACTTTTCCTTTTCAATTTTCATGGTTCTATTTTTAAATTTTTCCCTACTTTATTTTAAATGCAGCTTTTTTAGTTGTGCTTTGCTGCTTTTTCCATTTCTACGTACAAACCTAAAGGAAATATAAAGTCTTTCCACCTTAGAAATTATAGCAATTTTGTTCCATCTTCTAGCATTCAAATTGTGTTCCTTCCTGTTTAAGATGGATGACTTTTAACTTAGAGGAACTGAATGTAATCCTTTGGGTTCTTCTGCTCATATTCTCCACCATGTGTGGTCAATTAAATCCCAGCAGTATGGAAGAGATTTCACTTAAACTACTGCACTTCCTGGGAAACAGCAGGTTTACATCCAGTTTCTAAACATTGTTGGAGCTTGATGAGTACAATTTCTTCTAAATAGCATCAGGATAGAATGCATCAAGTTAGACACAGCCTCACCTCTGTCTAATTTGGCAGCAAATCACTCTTTTAGAAACTGCACTGTTTTCATTATAAGATCTCAGTCATTCCTACTCATCATAGAATTGTCTCTATTTTCTGTAAATGCTTTCATGCAAATGTGCACCTGGATTTTAAAGTAAATGTAACATTCACAAAAGCCTATATAAAAATTACCTCCAGCAAAAGAAAATTGGAACACAAAACAGACACCTGGAAGACAATCATGAACAAAATGAGTCAAATGGTGATTTTGCACTTATTTTAATGGAGATTTTGTTGTTGCTAATAGTAATGGTGATATAAAAATGTCCATATCTATTTTTAAAAAATAATAAAATAATGCAATATACTTTGTGGTTCTTTTTGGAAAGTGTTCCTTAAATCTGTCCACTGAAAAAAAATGTTTCCATTTAATTTTGAGATACCTGTTTAAATGTGCCTCAGACAAACTAACTGTTGTTAAGTTATGCATGGAGGGAAAAGTATGTAATTTGTGTTTCAGAAGGATAAAAGATATTTTATGAGAAAACTCCATTAGTATGGATTTCTACCTTTGACTATATGTAGCCATTCATCCTCAAGATACCAGCACATAGGAATTACTAACAAAATTAACTATAAATAAAGTTATAGGGAATATCTTTCCCTACTGAAAAAGACAAATTATGTCTTTGGATTATTTTTCATATTTACATTTATGTATATTTAATTTTATTTGTTACTTTTTACTTTTTAGTCTTACAGGAAAAAAAAGAGTATTGCTTGCCTGGCATTGGGGTACATACCTATAATCCCAGCAACTCCGGAGCCTGAGGAAGGAGGATTGTGACTTCAAGGCCAGAGGCAGCCTGGACAAATTAGTGAGGCTCTTCCTCAAAATAAAAAATACAAAAGGGGCTGATAGTGTTGGTCAGTGGTAGAGCACTTGCCTATTACTTGTGAAGCCCTGGGTTCACCTCCCTAGTACTGAACAACAACAACAAAAGGAGTAGCACTTACCACAACTGAGCTTCTATTAATTACAGCTGCTGCAACACAGCCACCTCATAGATTAGCACCTTATTTCATATGAGTGCACTTTCAAGCAAAATTATTTTTCTGTTAGAAACAAAATTCCAATAAACCTTTACTCTAAAAAGTTTCAATTAGAGAAAGTCTATTGAACTTGATTTAAAGTGTCAAGATATCAAAGAAGAACTAAACCCAAAACAGGAGAAGATATTATCTTGTGACGTAATTCAAGAAGGCCAAATGACTTAGCCCAAATGCAATTGCATGTACTCCCAATGCTAGGTTAAAAACCATTCTAATCAAATGTCAATTTGGACTGATTTCCCCAAGCAGTGGTAGAGCCAACGATACCTTTATACCATCATCTGGTGACTGACATACAAAGGAAAGGCCTTTAATACAGTTGACCTGAAAAAAGGTCTTTCCAGAATAAATGCTTGCAGGAAGATAGAAAAATCAGGCTTTTTGAAAGGCTCTGTTGCTCCTTAGAGTCCAGTAACTTTGATCTTCCATTTGTTCCTCAAACAGCCCCCACTGCCCCCCACCTAGGCATTCACAAAGTCTCTTTTCTCTTACAATGCACTCTTATCTCCTCTGTTCACTCAACCTGGCCCTTCCTTTTCTTCAAGATACACATCACCTTGTCCAAAGGTCTTCCCACGCCACCAATCCAAACTAGGTTTCCTGTTAGTCTCTTTCATAACACTTTTTCTTTGTAGTACTTGCCACAGCAAATACTCTATTAAGATAGAATTGAAGATGTCAGCATCTGTTAAATAAACCACTATACTCACACCACAAAGAATAAAAGCGGTGTCAAGCTATGACAATCTTTCAATTTTAAGATGGATCCAAATATCACAGATATTACAATATACGGATGGAAATGTTTGTCTTCAAATCAATAGAATATGGCATATGACTTTGGGTCCCCCGCTAGAAAAAAAAATGTCACACATGAGGGCAAAATTAAATCTGTTTTATTTCTTCTACAAGCCCAGCAATCAGCACATTGTCTATCCATGGTACGTATTTGTGGAATACATAAATAAGTGGATGACCAGAGAGCCATGATATTTTTTGGTTAAATAACATTTTGTACAGAAGGGTCTGATTCTCCTTCACATACTCATAATTTTTGTACTCAGAAAAGTAACCTTTCTGGGGACCATCATGAGGAGAGTTGAAAAAGAGAGGGTAATTGGGGGTCTGACTATGATCAAAGTGCATTATATACATGTATGAAAATGTCATAATGAAACCCATTATTTGTACAAATAATAAATGCTAATAATTTTTAAAGTGACTTTCATTGATTATAATAAAATAAAGTAAAAGAGATTTCTGCAGCCATGCTTTTTCTTCTTATAATATGTCTGTCAACATTTGCTTGTTGTGTAGTTCAATTTATCTCTTAAACTTAGAGTCTAAGTGTTGAAAGAGATCACAGAGGTTGTGTGTTTCAACCCCAATTAATCTCTATAAACATGTATTGCCTCATCAGTACAAAGAAAAGACTAATCTAGACAAATATCTACTGATCTTTTCTGATTGGGTGGTGCAGAAGTTAATTCCATACAAAGCATATGTTTACTATCTATTCCATGTTGTCTATATTATCTTTAAAAAAGGAAGAAGGAGGAGGAGGAGGAGGGAGAAGATGAAAAGGGAGAAGAAGAGGGGAAGAGGAGGAGGAGCCCCACAGGAGATTGTTCATTCAGTTACTATTTAAACCATGCCTGCCTATAGATCCATTTTTCACAGGTTAGATACATTTTCTTAATTATTTAGATATGCTTTACCTGGGAAATGAATACCAATTATTATTAGAATCCCAGCAGAGTTCTCCATGCAAGCCAAAAAGAGGTAGAAATTCCTTTCACATATAGCATTACAAGTTTTACAAAGTAAATATATTTTTGGTGAAAACTAGCTCTCATTGAAATTATTAGTGTTTTCTGGGCTTTACTACCATGTAGGTATAAAAATACATATTAACAGTAGATTAAGTCAGTCATAGTAACAGTAGAGGTGTTTGTTTTGGCATTCTCTGTAATGTTGTATTAATGGCTTCCTGGCAGTATGCCTCTCTTTCCCCCTTAGTTTCAGTCTACAAACTATGACCTCAGCTGATCTGTGAGAGTAACAAAAGCAACGGCTTTCTAATACAATGAGGATACCACCACGGAAGTTGCCTAGGACAGATTCCAGGTTACTGGACTATTCAAACATGTTAATTTAGGCATAGAATTACTTTAAAGTTCTTCAGTATTGTTAGCTGAAAAGATGACAAATATAACAATTCAAGAGTTACTGCTCTATTGCTTTTCTGCTAGGTGTGAGACAGTACTTTGCCCTGTTAAATCAAAGCAAGTAATGTTACAAAGTCATTTCCAGATTTATAGCTCAATCCAGAAGGCTGATGCTAACTAAGAAGTCTCTGGAATTGGATCAAATCTGTACATGAACCAGGAGGCAGTTGTTCGAATAGAACAAGGAAACACTAAGTGGTTTAAAGTTGAGAAAGGTGTACGTCAAGGCTGTATACTTTCACCCTATCTCTTCAATTTATACGCTGAGCAAATAATCCGAGAAGCTGGACTTTATGAGGAAGAACGCGGCATCAAGATTGGAGGAAGACTCATTAACAACCTGCGTTATGCACATGACACCACTTTCCTTGCTGAAAATGAAGAGGATTTAAAACATTTACTGATGAAGATCAAAGATCATAGCC
>VMDO01009115.1:0-73376 GCA_007922755.1 Pedetes capensis | reverse complement strand
AAATAAAATTCCAGACCTCACACATACACGCTCCCACATACATATAAAAACTCTTGTAGTCAGGTGCAGTGATGGACGCCTGGAGTCCCAGTGGCTTGGGGGATGGAGGCAGGAGGATCGCAAGCCCAAGATCTGTGCAGCCCAGCAAGACCCTGTCTCAAAAAGCAAAAAAATATATGGGCTGGGGGCACAGCGTGTCGGTCCAGCTCCCACAAAGGAAGCAGGCTCAAGACCCTGGGTTAACCCCCATTAAAAAAAAAAACCAAACACTTATATATTCTTGGAGGTGGAGTCTGAACTGACACCCAGTTCGACCAGTTGGAGTCGATACTGCAGGATGCAGTGCTCCCTACAGAGCTCAGGGTGGCAGTATTTCCACACAATCTGCAATAACAGTCGGTCTTATTGGGTCGATATAGCAAAACGCTTTATAATAACCTGGATTTAATCGGGCCCCTGAGTGCCCAAAGGGACTGTTCCACAAAATATTCAGTGACTGTTGTATTGTTCTAGAGGCAGTGGAACCTGTGGTGTCTTCCCTGGAGTTCTCCCTGTCCCACATAGTTCGGGCGCCAATTCCCCAAATCAGAGATTTCCTCCCCAAAACCTACAGCATGAGGGGAATATGGCTGCTATCGTGGAGTTTTTTATTGCAGGGCTTTCTGCCCACTTGGGAGGACCATATCCTCTTGTGGGCGGGATGTTCTCCCGCCGACCCAGATGGAATCTGAAACAGATTTTTTCGTGTGCTGTGATTGCGCTCGGAACTGCTCTGCTTGTGGCTAATTGTGCCACTAGGCTCTGCCAAAAAGGAGCTCTCTGTCTGCATGGGGCTCAGTCGCCTCCACAAACCCCAGATTTTTCCACAGTACAGTGGGTTGATTTGGGCTCACCTCTGGTGTGTCTGGGATCCAGGTATATGTGTGCCCATATATCTGTGGAGATCGCGTCTGTACACCTGACCTGCCACAACAGGAGGGAGGGAGCAGCGTCTCAGCTCTAGATGTGCATCGCTGGCACTGGTTTCCCCATTCACTTTGCGGCCGCTATGGATGGCGATTCCATGTGCCACCTCAAACTGACTCACCCGGAATTTGTAGTTTGTGTCCCACAGGCAGGGTGAGAGTGTGTTGCCAAGGTTGCACTCCGTGTTGGGTCCAGCCCCTGTGGGTGCATGTGCGCGAAGTCCCCTCCAAGTCTCCGGGATTCTATCTGCAGTCTGTGTGATGGTGAAATGGTGGCGGTCCCACTGTTGACCACTGTGTAGCTCCTCCGAAGCCAAATCCTTGATTTCAGTGTACACCTAGTTTCATTCTCTATCTCTCAAACTAAATTATCACTGTTTCTATTTATTCAATTTGAGTTTTAAACCCCTAATCGAGGCTTCCCATTACTCCAGAACAGAAGGCGTGTGTTATCTGTCCGCCATCTTGACTCCAACCCTGAATTATTTCTTTATTCATATGGCCATTTTGAGGATTGGGCCACTTATTTCCACTGAAACCTCCTAGAACATTGAGCTTTATGGAAACACAGACCTTTATTTTAACAATTATGGAAGAAGAAAGAAATGTTGTGAGTAAATAAATTGCCTTTACAAATTTTGGAATAACTTATGTTCTCTCCAAATGAACAAGTGAACGCTTTTGAAAGAAGTATATAGTTTTCAGAGAAGAAAACTAAAGATTTTCTCACATCATTCTCTTACATGCATAAATAAAGAACAAGTGATAATTCATGATGATTTTATTAAAATTGTCCAATATACCCTGAGCTTTCTGAGCCATATTGAGGAACATGGGGGTGAGTTTTCCTTTTCTAGAAAGGTTGGAAATAATGCTCTGAGGAAGGTACATTAAAAAGATGGCAATGCTTGGAGTAGAGTAGGCACCTTGATCACGAGGTTAGTGATAATGACCTCAACTTCATCGCTTATCGGTTCACCTGGAGAGGCAAAAACTGAACCACATGTGCTTGTACATGCACACACAGACATGGGCTTGCTACGGAGGTTTGACCTTATGCAATTGAAGGGGGTGGCTAAGTCATTTCTGTAAGGCTGTTGTCTGTTGTCTTTGTGCCTGAGGCTGGAAATTGAAGTCCAGTCTCCCTAAGCCTTTGAATACCTTCCTCTACAGTGTACCAGGGAAGTTCTTCAGACAAAGGGACACTAAGCTCCTTAAACACAGTTGGAAGAGCCACTTGTCTTAGCAAAGAAACCCGAAACTTAGTGGCTTAAGACACCTAAAACTAATTACCTCACAATTTTTGTAGGTCACATGTCTGGGTTTGGCATGACTAGATTCTCTGCTCTGATATTTGCTGAGCTGCAGTCAAGGTATTGGCTAGGACTGTTGTAGACTTGGTCATTTTCAGCTTTCTCCTTTTTGGAAGCTTTTATGGAGAGTTCCCTTTCTTAGTGGCCATGCACAAGAGAGGCTAGAGCAACCTTTTAAAAGTCCTTTAAGGTAAATGCAAATAGCCTGGGCTAGGGAGGCAGAGAGGAGGGCAGAGCCAAGGGCCACCTTCCTTGGGGTGGCCAAGGAAGGAAGAATCCAATAAAGTGCTTTTTAAGCTTATGTGGGCTGTTGGCATAGGCAGGATACATTTTTTTAAAAGCTAGCAAAAGTAGCTATATAAAAAATTCTTCCCATGTCCAGTGATCTTCTTTATATCCTTAAAGAAAAAATGATGAGAGTTTGTTGATGAGGTATGTTGTTGGAAAGTTAGTTCTACTAACTTCAGATATGGCTGGATCCAGGGTTTCAAATAATTCTGCTAGGACTCTTTCTCATTTAGTCAGGCCCTTTCCTACTCCTCATCTAGTCTTTGATATTTAAACTTTAATTCTTGACCCCTAACTCCTTCTGTGGACCCTAGTTGTAGCAGAAAAAAGTGCGGCCTCTTACTTCTCAATAACAATTGCATGGATAGTGATCCCTCTTCCTAAATCTCTGCACCATTCAAGTGGCATGGCGTGGTCTAATTGACGAGGTCTGTGCCCATTTTTATAACTGGGCTGGGGTAGAGGGTTGGGTATTAGGTGTGCATGAGCTGGGATAGGTTCAGCCTTACCTGTACTGCATGGAATGAGACCTTCACAGGGAAGATGAACACTGTTTCCAGTTGAAGGGGAAGGAGATGTCCTGCAGAGTTAGCAGTCATGGTCTTAGGTGCTACAGGTCATGGGGGGGGGCGGGGCGGTGAAGAGAGTGGAGAAGGGATACTGTGTCATCCACAGATTCCAATTACCTTTTTCTAGCAAGTGGAAACGTGCCACAATACCTGATCATTCAGAAATCTTCAAGTGTCATTTTAGAGAAGTGTCAGTGCCTTGGTTGTGTTATTGTCCTCATTTTCTCACATCCAACTTTCCAGATTCTTCTTCCTGGTGCCATTTTCCCCATTACTCTGATATTACAGTAAAGGAGCTTTCTTTATTCTTCCTTTTGCCTGAACCCTCAGTGACTCAGACTTGACTACTTCTTTGTAATGCAGTCTACACCTCCTGTTCATTACTCAGTCAGGTCCTTATTACCATGGGGTGTTATAGACTTTCAGGGGATCACTAACTATTCTCTCAGCTTCAAGACACCTTGCTTTCTGCTATCAGATGACTTGCTTAAATCTTCTTATCATGTCAATTTTCTTTTAACAACCTCTGTTTACTCCCCCTGTTTAGATGAACTCCTTTTTCTTACCTGGCATTCTTGGGCTTCTATAGTGGCCCCGTCTCCAATATCTTGGCTTCAGGCCACCTGTCTGTTTACAGTCCTCTTCTATTACAAATTTAACTTGTTGTTGTTAGGTTTCATTGAGTCTGGTCCAAGTCATAGCCACCCTCATGATGTTTTCAATGGCTTGTTGTTTCAGGGTTGCTTCAGGAATGTACTGCCAGGTCCTTCTCCCAACAAACTTAACTCGGCATCCTATATTTTTGTTAACTAAATCTGGCAACCCTCTCCTGACAGCTCTTTCCACTGCAAGAACTCAACAATTGGGAGGCCCAGACCAGAAGTGCCTAGTTAAATTTGTAATTCAGATAAACAAAAAATAGTTTTTTTAGTATGTGCATGAATCCCATATTGCATGGAATATGTACTAAAAAATCACTGTGTGGGACGTACTTATAGTAAAAAATTATTGGTTTATTTGAAATTCAGATTTAACTGGGTATTCTGTATTTAACTATGGGGCTTGCTCAGGGGCTCAGAGTGGAGTAGAGTGTTGGCCTTACATGTGTCTGGAGTGGGATTTCTTCTGAGAGTGCAGAGTTAATGCATAAGCCTCAAACCCTGCTTTGCCTCCTGGAGTTGTAATTAGGTTTGAATGGGAGATGTGTGCCCAACTGCTTTGACTATTATAAAATGCTACACAAACAAATGTGACAAAACTATTCACTTTAAAACTGTTAGAAAAGCTTACAGTGAGTCTAGTTTTGCAGATCTTGATTGGCTTTGCTTACAATTCTGGAATGAGGTGACAGTCTGGACCAAAAGTGGCTGCAAATGCCCTGGTCTTCCGTCCTGGAAAAATGGCCCTTAGGCCTCAGGTCCGAAGGCTTGGTCCCCAGTGGGTGGTGCTGTTTTAGGGGCCTATCAGCCTGTAGGAGATGGCACCTGGCTGGTGGAAGTGAGTCTCTGGGGTAGGCCTTGGAGGATCCACAGGGCCGCAGTCAGCCACACAGACCTTTCCTCCTGTAAATTGTTCTGCCAGGCGTTTTTTCCCAGTGATGCAAAAGCCAACTAACCTCCCCCATGGGCAGGTTATGTTTATAGCCAGAGTAAAGGAAGCAGGTCTCAGAGGCAGACGTGGTTATGGCTCACCCCTGTGAGATTGGTTACAGCTCATGTCAGGCTAACTTGGACATGGTTAACACAATTGGCTGCCTGTGACTGGCTGAGACTTGACTACTTGTTACAAGAATAGGTTACAGCTCTTCCCACAACATGCGAGTGAAAATGAGAGACAAGTTATGGAAGCTAGAAAGACAACTTTATTTGAAAAGCTGGCTGATCAAGGCAATGGACAGTGGCTCCAACTCCATCTTGCTCCTTGGGGATGTGGAGCAAGGAGTTTCTACAGGGGAGGTTTATGGAAGTAGGAAAAAATGGATACAAATAAAACCAATAAGTTATTTTTAAATTGTAGGGCACAGGCATCATGGAGGTTGGCTGTCTCTAGATATAGATACTATCCAGACCTCAGAGGTTTCTATAACTCAGGCAGTTTCAAGGCTGTATTTGTGTCTGCTTTATATTCTCTGATGTTACTGGTGAGCTGTTGAGTTGTATCAAGCGTCTATCCTTTAGTTATGATAAGCTTTTTCAATGTGGAGTTAATGCTGCTACACTAAAAACACATAATAGACTATGATTACTATGAATTGCCATTTTGCCCATGAAGTCTTACATCAGTGGTGTTTAAAGCATGGAAGAATTTTTTTTTTTTTTTTTTTTGCAGTACTTGAGGTTTGAACCCAGGGCCTTGCACATACCTTGCAAGTGCTCTATCACCAGACTATACCCCAAGCTCATATTTTTTATTTTTTAGTTTGAGTCAGGGTCTCACTAAATTACACAGCCTGCCTCTGTCCTCTGTCCTCGAACTTAAGATCCTTGTGCCTCCACCTTCCAAGTTGCTGGGATGACAGGTATGGACCATTGAGTCTAGCTATTTTTATTTTTGTTTTTGATTTTTTTCAGACAAGATCCCACCAGGTAGCTCAGGCTGGCGTAGAACTCACTGTGTAACTCAGGTTTGCCTCAAACTGGTGATCTTCATGCCTCAGACTCTGAAATGCTGGGATTTCAAGCACATGCTACAATGCCCAGCTGCAAAATTATCTTTCTTTCGGGAAAAAAAATATAAACTATATTTCCTGAATTTGAGGGTCTAACATTACCTTCTGCTGTGATCCAAAGATTCAGAAGGAACCTGAAGCTGTGACTAGACATCGATGGACCCATGGCAGAAGCTTAACCCAACTTTGACCCAAAGCTTCTCAGATGCACTCTGAAGAAATTCCCCAGAAGATTCAGCAGCCTCCCTCCCCATATGCCTAGTAAAGGACTCTAATTACTTGACTCTCAATCCTGGTACTGAGTTCCCTTCCCCTCTTCCGAAAGTCCACCTCTGCAGGAGGACAGAAGTGTAAAGATCTCACAGGAGGTCAGAGATGGCCTCCCCTGCAGGAGGAGAGGAATCAGAACATTGTTGTCTGTGCTGTGAGGAGAAGGAAGGTAAATCTGAGCTGCTGCTTAATCAGCAGATTTTCTCAGCTTCAGAAAACAGCTAAGAGATACTGGCCTTAAGGAAGTTAAAAAGAGATCAAGAAATGATCCCTTCACACGTTATTCATTCTGCAGTTATTGTCTGTATCATAGATATGATTTTTCTGAGAATGCTAGAATGGAGAATAATTATGACAAGTGCTTTTTTTTGTTGTTAGGTGCCGTTGAGTCAGGTCCAACTCATAGAGACCCTATGTACAACAGAATGAAACACTCCCCAACACCGTGCCATGTACATGATCTTTTTAATGTTTAAGTTCATTGTTGCAGACACGATGTCAATCGATCTAGTTGAGGGTCATCCTTTTTATCATTGACCCGCCACTCTCCTAAGCGTGATGTCTTTCTCTAGGGATTGATCTCTCCTGACAACATGTCCAAAATATGTAAGATGCTGTCTAGCCATCCTTGCTTCCAAGGACCATTGTGGTTACACCACTTCTAGGGTGGATTTGTTGGTTCTTTTGCCAGTCCATGATATATTCAATATTCATCTTCAGCACCATAATTCAAAAACATCAGTTCTTCTCCTGTCTCCTATATTCAATGTCTAGCTCTTATGAGCATATGATGTGGTTGAAAATACCATGGCAGGAGTCAGGTACACCTTTTGTCTTCAGTGACAAAGCGTATTTAGGCATAAACTTTATTTGATTCTTTCTTGTTAGT
Source organism: Pedetes capensis (assembly GCA_007922755.1). NCBI lineage: Eukaryota > Metazoa > Chordata > Mammalia > Rodentia > Pedetidae > Pedetes > Pedetes capensis. The sequence goes on along the minus strand of VMDO01009115.1, from coordinate 66,414 downwards.
AATTGTATGCAGTAGGTGGAGAAAGCAAGTCTATGCTTGGATTGACTATACATCAATCATTCTGATAACCTGTGATATGAGTTCTATGATGTCTTCTTGCAGCTCTTCCTTCCCACCTGGATATTAATAATTTATAGGGTATCTATATAGTTTGAATGTATTTGAATAACTTCAATGTACTTTAGTTATGCTTTTTTTTGTGTGGTAGTGGGGGTTAAACCCAGGGCCTCATGCCTGCATGCTTTGCAAGTGCTGGACCACTGAGCTGCGCCCCCAGCCCATTTTTTTTTTTTTTTTTTACTTTTTGAGACAGGGTCTCGCTAAATTATGCAGACTGCCTCTGTTCTCGAACTTGCAATCCTCCTGCCTCCACCTCCCGAGTCTCTGGGATTACAGGCGTGCGCCACCGCGCCCAGCAACTTTAGTTATACTTTTTTGATTTAACCCAAATAAGTGCCAATAGGTCTCAAGTGTTCCCAGGTATTTTAGACCTGAATTCAGTGAGAAGAAGCTTAACATTAAGAATGTGAAGCAAAGCAACTTGTGGGGAAAGAATGTAAGGAAAATCTTGGGTAGTTTGGGTAGAGTACAGTATTTAGGGCAGAGAAATAAATTTTCTGGTTCTGAAAAATTTAAACTATAACAAAAGGCAATTTTGATGTGCTATTTCAATTTTCAATAGCAATAAATGTGTACACAGAGGAATTTATTAAAAAAATACATTTCCTGTACCAGGTGTGGTGTTGTAGGCCTGTAACCTCAGGACTTGGGAGGCTGGGGCCAGAGGATTGCAAGTTCCAGGCCAGCTCGAGTTACATAGGGTGAACCTGCCTCAAACAACAGCATCAATAACATATCCTTTGTAAGAATGGACATGAATTTAGTTCGCTGAGTTCCCATTAGCTAGAGTTTGACGTCCAGCGCACAGTCTTATGCATCTCTTTCTTTCACTGTGCTTCCTGCACCTACAGCACAGAAGAGAGCAGCCCCTCCAGGGCGGACAGACTCTTTGGTTTACTTTCTTGTTTCACTGATTAAATGGTTTCCTTCTTAAATACTTTTGAAAGTCATTTATATAATTGTAAAAGTCATAAAAAGGGGGTTATTGTAAAAATATGTTGTTGTTAGGTGCCATCGAGTCAGTATCTGACTCACAGTGACCCTCATAGGGTTTTCAATGGCTGTTTCGGGATTGCCTTGGGAGTGGATTGCCAGGTCCTTCTCCCATTTTTGTGGTGCTGGGAACCGAACTCAGGACCTCAGAGACTGTAGCACAGTGCTCTACCAACTGAGCTAAATCCCAGCCCATGTAAAAATATAGAAATGTTAAAAATTTTATGAGTTGATGTAATGACATCAGTAACCTTACTAGAACATTACTAAAGGTATATTGCATTAAACAACTTTAAAAATTTCTACTTGTAATGATGAGGCTAGGAGAGCTATACCATTGTTTCTTTGCTGGTAGTTTGTTTTCTAAAAGCCTAAACACACACAGGTGCTTTCCTTTTTCCTGTATTTCATCTTTGGACATTCACATCCACAAGCTATGGTAATAACCTCAGTGACCATCAGGTGGCGTTGTAGTTCCACAATGGAAACAGACTGGGGTCTGAGAGGAATTCTCAGAAGTCTTAGTTACCGTATTATTTCTGTTTTTGAAGCAAAGAGGAGTGGAAACAAATGTTTAAAAGGAAAAAGAAAATATTTTGCTAAAAATAAATAATTCCAAGTTCATTATGATTTCAAAATTGATATTCAGAAAAAAAATTATCCTAGAGTGTACGTTGGGATAGTTCTTTTTAGGAAAAATTGCCTTAAATTCATCCGTGTTCGTTAAAAGTATTTTTCTGAAGAAGAAAGAAAAGATTAGAAAATTCCATTGAAAGTTTGTTTCCTTTGTTGTCTAGTTGTTGATGGTTAATACTATTTTTAAAATCCCAAGACAGAGTATATTTTATTTAAAAACTTTAGTGGTATTTTAGATATAAATTAGGCTTTAGAAAATACATAAACATTTCAACTTAAAAACAACTTTTTTTTTTCTTAGCAGAGAGCTTTTTTGTCTCTCCTCTTATTTTTCCCAAATGTCAATATTTATGAGCCAAGGGTTGTGGGAAATGTCACCTAGAGCTACAAGGCTGGAGTTTGGCTTTCTATACTCAGTGCTAGAGGGTGACATTTTGCTGGAGGGACTCAGCCCCTCTTCCTTTGCCCCTGAGGAAGGGCCCAGCCCCTCTTCCTTTGCCCCTTGCAATACATCCTTTGAAGTGAAAGGAAATTCTATACTCAGCTCTGCTTCATGAGCTGTCAACTCGAGATGAGCTATGTACACAAGTTTCTGAACATCCTTTTGCTCTCAGCTCACATGAAGACTTAGAGAAAACAACAACAAAGCCAGAATCAGCAGAAGAGGTTTGGAGATTTGGGAACTCCTCTGAAAACACACACAGTCTAAATTTCTAGATGAGAGTATTTTTGGTCATGAAATCCCTTTTAGGATTTGGGTAGTGTTAGTTTTGGCAATAGCTAAGACAGAAGGCCATGAGAATGAAACCTTCACAAAAATAAAGTAGTATCCTGAAATGTTAGTAAGTTGTGTAGCTTATACATATGTATTTTAAAAACAATTTTTTTTTACCCATCAGGATAATGGAAAAAATTCCTTAATTAAGTGTTTAATTTTAACTTGTTTCCTTTTAAATGGTCAGTCATTAGGGTCTGAACAGGAAAATAAAGCTGAAAATGAGCAAGTTTTACTAGATAGAATAAAAAGACTGCTGGTAAATGGAACCCTTAACAACATAAAAAAAATGAGAAACACTTAAAAACAAAAAAGTCACCAGTAAAATATGTCTCTAAGGTCAAATGAAATGCACTGACATTGATTCTAACCTTCTCCTGTGTTGAAGGCTATCTTCCTTATTCTTTCCTTTATTTAAAATTTCAATCTTTACCCTGGCATAATGATTAAGTTGTTGTTGTTAGGTGCCGTCAAGTCAGTATCTGACTCATAGCGACCCTCAGAGGGTTTTCAATGGCTGACTGTTTCGGGATTGCCTTGAGAGTGGATTGCCAGGTCCTTCTCCCATTTTTGCGGTGCTGGGAATTGAACTGGGGACCTCAGAGACTGCAGCACAGCACTCTACCAACTGAGCCAAATCCCAGCCCAAGTCTCCTAGGGTCTTTTAACTAAAGATTATGGTGTTTTCTTTGTTCTATTCACTTTATGAGTTCTTTATTTAGCTTGTATTTTTAAATATTCCACCCAAACACTTGACTAGTTCAGGAACATAACTGGTTTTCAAAGGCTTGTTGCATAAATAACAAGTTAAACATTTATCGAATATTTTATTTTCCCAGATAGGGAGGTAATTGTCTTATTTCACTTTTGGAATGGGATGGCAAAAGAATTGTTGAGATTAATGAGAAAAGCAGTTGGGGGAATGATACTGTAAGCTTTTTTAGGAAATAAAAAACTTCTCTGTAAGAAGATACTTTTATTTCATTTTCCAAATGTGGGTGTGACCTTTGGCTTTTTTCCCTACCGTGATCAGCTAATTCTAAATGCATTTCTCCCACTTATTAGGGCTGAGCCTGCTTAAATCCCCCAACCTAAGTTTCTTCATCTGCAACTGGGGAATGAAAATATTTAGCTCAGAGTTGTTGAAAGCATGAAATTAGTAACAGGTTCAGTCCTTCGCAGACAATAATGGGCTTTGTATGAAAATTTCCTTCTGCCTTTCCTCATTGACAGAAACACAAAAAGCAAAACATAAATTTATCTCCATTAAATACCTCTATGAGGTTGTAATACAGAACTTGTGTAATTTGTACAGCAGGTACAATTTCCAATATATGCCTTGGTCTGTGTGTGTGTGTGTGTGTGTGTGTGTGTGTGTGTATGTGTGTGTGTGCGCATGCGTGCCCAGTGGGGCTTTGTTCTGTTGCACCCCCAGCCTCATTATTGCCATTTTTGCAACGCAGTCATAGACATGCTTGATAAATTTAGCATTAGAAGCAAGCCTCTGAAACCACAAGTATAAATTTGGATGGATAGAGCTAGTATTTTCATTTTTTGTTAATATTTGTGTACACATTTATGTTTATGATTCATTTATCATAATTTATTTATGGATATATATTCATACATATATTTATGTTTATCTGTTGTGTATAGAATATGGAATTGATTTCCAGAGTGTATATCCATGTCAACGTTTTAAGGATGTTTTGGAAAGTCATTAAGCATAGTTCTATGAAAGTATGTCAGGTTTTCTCCTTCTCTTCCCTCCCTCCCTCCCTCCCTCCCTTCCTTCTTTCCTTCTTTCCTTCTTTCCTTCTTTCCTTGTTTTTTGAACCCAGGGCTTCACACAGGCTTTGCAAGTGCTTCTCACTGAGCTGTACCACCCCCCATTTTTATTTTTTATTTTTTTGAGTCAGGGTCTTGCTAAGTTATGCAGGCTGCTTCTGTCCTTGAAATTGTGATCCTCCTGTCTCTGCCTCCCGAGTCTCTGGGATTATAGGCATGCACCACCATGCCTGGCTAGGCTTTATATTTCTGTTCACTCCAAAAATGGAATTGTTATATAAAACTTGATACTGTACAATGCTGCAAAATAGCCAACTCCCTTTAGCTACCTACTAATAACAGAATATGAAAATCAAACAAGGTAAGGATAGTTTATTTTTCTTACAAAAAAAATCCATATATTCAAATTAATGTCATCCTTTCAGGAAAGTTGCTTTGGAAGTTTGTTGTTGTTGTTAGGTGCCGTTAAGTTGGTGTTCCACTTATCAACCCTGTGTACACCAAATGAAACACTATTATCAGTGCTTTTCTGCTATGCATAGAGTTTTCAATGGCAGATTGATTTTTGGGAATTGGTTGCTGGGTCCTTCTCCCATGCCTACAGCACCTGGTGTTCCCATGCCATCTTCCATCCAAGGCCTAACCAGGCCCAACCCTGCTTAGCTTCTGAGATCTGACAGGATCAGACGCCACACTGGTATGGCTGCAGGACCTTTGGAAGTTTAGACACTTCTTTCAACAGTGCAACTGTTTTCAACCTTTTAAGAACTTCTTTTAGAATTACCTTGGATAGTACTTAGGGAATCATATTAACGTAAAAGCTGCTGGGTGTGATGGGCACACCTGTAATCCTAGCACTGGTAAGCTCAGGCATGAGGATCACAAGTTCGAACCAAGCCTCCTGGGCTGCATAGCTACATTGGAGGGAGGGAGGGAGGAAGGGAAGGGCGGGGGGGGGAGAGAGGGAGAGAGGGAGAGAGAGAGAGAGAGAGAGAGAGAGAGAGAGACTGACTTATATTGTAGTCACTTCTTATGTAGGCTAAAGGAATTTGTCTAGTCAGTTATCATCTGCCTTATCAAATGATTTGTTTCCCAAAATGGAACTTATCCTGATGAGAAAAAGATTAAAACCAAAACCAAACAAAAAAACCTTTAGGGTGTCCAGGCAGTTCCCTCAGTGTGGGGAAGGCAGTTCCTAACTGGAGCTCCAGAAGTGTTTTCAAAATCCTGGGCATGTTGTTGCCTACTTGGATGGGGCATCATTCATCTGTGTGAATAAATTCAGGTATATTTGTTCAAACCCATGACATTCCCTTATAGTCATGTCTTTTGAATGTAAATATTTATGGAGTGAAATAAGGATCCTTTTAAAGCTGAAAGACTTCATAAAAGGACAAATGCTGTTATTTAAGAAGGACTCTCTGTGAATATTTAACCAGACTCTGCTGTGCTTAGTTACAGAGTCCAGAAACTTCTGAAAAGGAGAACAATACAAAGCCCTTTGGGCTCAGATCAGGCCTGCGATGTTCCTTTCATCCTCATGTGGATTTGTTTAGAAAGTTGCTGCAGTGTATATGATTAAATCTAAGCGGGTCATGATGAAGTAAAGTTATAGACTATATGGTCCATAGTTTGAAGTAGAAACAGGAAGACAACATGACTTTGTTTGAGGATGAATCTAGACTTTGATCTCAGCAGATCTATAAACAGCAACAGGATAGAAATAAAGGCTAAAAGATTTGTAATGCATCTGTGTTTGGTTATTAATGAAAAAGATCATTAAAAAGAAAGCTAAAATGAAAAACCAAACCCAAAGCTAAAACCAAAGCAAAAAATCCTAAGGTTTTTGCTTAGGTACCTCTGTCAGGCCAAATAAAGCTGTGGGAGTGCACAGAAGATCAAATCTGGGGCACAGATTGAAACCTTTGAACAGAGTGAGTCAGTGCTTACAGCTGGTCTTGGGGTCTCACACTTTTATGGCACACTATCCTCAAACCCTTTAGACTGGACCCATTTCCCACAAAACTCCAGAAGACTTGCAGTCTCCGCCAGCTGTCTGGGCGGTGCATCCTAGTAAAGCCACAAGTTTTTTTAGTCTGCCAACATTGTAGCAACTAGTATCTGAGTGAACCTGGGACCCTTTGAAAACTCAGGATCTGTACTATGCAAACCACTAGCGCAGTATCTTTTCCTTGGACACAGTTGGGTCATTAATTTTGTTTTTGAAATGACTTTTGGAATTTATGTGGTTGTTTTTTTTTTTTTAAATAACTCCGTCCTTTTCTAAAAAAAAAAAAACCTCACGAATAATTTATACTACTACCAGAGATGTGTTTTATTTTTATTAAGTGTCTGGGCATGAGCATCCTTGGGCCTTAGGGCTGCATGACCTTATGAGTGCTGTGGCTGCTGGGTCTCTTTCTGGGAGGGAGAGGCTGTCTGAGGGAGAGGAAGGTTACTCAGGCCCACTGAGTTCTCATGTTCTCCAACCTGGCCCAGTGCCAGCTCATGATCAGACTGCCTAAAACCTCTGTGGAAAGAGTTAATAACACAGAGCAAAATGCCTGTGCCAAATGAGTTCCCCGAATATTGGTGAATCAGTAAAACAGAAAATTGATGAGGTTTTAAAGATAACTCCCAAATGTTTATATCACAGAATAGAGTCTGCTTTTTCTTTTTCACTTTCTAGAGTTAAGGAGGCTAAAATTCTTCCTTAGTTAAGTGAAGGAAGCCAGATGTAGAAGCGCACGTTGTTATATGATTCCATGGATCTGAAATACCCAGCACAGACAGAGAGCAGAGTGGTCATTTGCAGAGACTGGGGGAGGAAACATGTGGAGTGACTGGTTAATGGATATGAGATATTTTTCAGGGTGATGTAAAAGTTCTGTAACTAGGTAGTGGTTATGATTGTACAATATTGTGAAGGTACTTAATTCACTGATTTGTACATTTTAAAATGATTAACCTTATTCTAATGTATATTTTACCACATTCAGATGTTTTTCTTCCTTAGGTAAAACATTGTTGTTGTTGTTAGGTGCTGTCGAGTTGAGTCCAACTCATAGCGACCCTCATAGGGTTTTCAATGGCAGATTGTTTTGGGATTGCCTTGGGAGTGGGTTGCCACGTCCTTCTCCCATTTTTGCGGTGCTGGGAATTGAACTTGGGACCTCAGAGACTGCAGAGCGGCCCTCTACCAACTGAGCTAAATCCCAGCCCCTAGGTAAAACATAGGGTCAGTAATTGTTAAATCATTTGCCTTCATCAATATCTTAGGGTAATTTTTAGAAAAATGAAAAGATCCCTTAGTAAGGCTATAATTACTGGGTAAACTGAAAACATTGTGATGAGTAGGCAAAGCTGAGGTTGAACATGTGAGGGAAGGACAAGAGGGCAGTCAAGGTAGACAGACCTGAGGGGATGGTCACCTGTATGTATCAACTTGATGGAGCTTTGGGATGCTCAGATGTTCAGTTAAATGTTCTTGAGTGTGCTTGTGAAAGCGTTTCTGGTTAAGATGAACATGAGTTGGTTGACTGAGTAAAGCAATTTCCCTTTCCAATGTGGGTGGTTCTCATCCAATGTGTTGAAGGCCTGAATAGGGCAAAAAGGTTGGGTAAGAAAGAATTATTTCCCTCTGCTTGTCTTTGAACTGGAACATTGGTGTTCTGTTGCTTTTTGTCTTCCTTCCTTTTTAAATAAGAGCAAAAGCATTTTTATTAATGTATATCTATTGTACAAAGTAATGAATTTTGCTATGACATTTCTGTGCATGCATATAATGTACTTTGATCCATTCTCCCTTTATTACTCTTTCTCATTCCCCCTTTCCTCTTCCATATCCCTAATATTCCCCCTTTAACTTTGTCCTTCTCCTACTAAATTCCACATATGAGAGAGAGAAGACCCACAACCTAAAATTAGAGATGAAAAAGGGGGAATTAAATAGATATTACTAAGATCCAGAAAGCCTTTAGGGAATATTTAAAAATTTATAATCCAATAAATTGGAAAATATAGAAAAAATGGATATTTTGTTTTGTTTTTTGGTACTAAAGTGCTGAACCCAGGGTGTCATGCATACTTTTTCAAGTACTCTACCACTGAGCTGCATTCCTAACCCCTTTTTGTTTTTTATCTTGTATCAGGGTCTTGTTAAGTTATGCAGGCTGCCTCTGGGGTTGAACCTGAAGTCATTGTGCCTCCACCTCCTGAACCACTGGGGATTATGGGCATGAGCCACTGCACTGGCTAGTGTTTTTGTTTGTTTGTTTGTTTGTTTCCTAAGACAGGATCTCACTATGTAGCTCAGATTGGCCTGGAACTTGTTAGGTAACGTTGGCTGACCTCACACTCATGATCATCTACCTCCCAGTGCTGGGAATGCAGGCATGCACCATCACCTGGCTGAAATGGATAAATTTTTAGACACATTTGACTTACGAAATTGGATGCAGAAGATATAAATAACATAAATGGATATATAACAAGCAAAGAGATTGAAGCAATTAAAAGAATTCTCCCAACAAAAAACTCCAGGACTAGGTGGATCCACTGCTGAATTCTATCAGATCTTTAAAGAAGAACACTAATAGTCTTCAAACTAGTCCATAAAATAGAAAGGGAAAGAATGCTTCTAAACTCACTCTATAAAGCCAGCATTACCCTGATACCAAAACTAGGCAAAAAAAAGAAAAGATAGAAAGGAAAAAAAGAAAACTACAGAAAAATTTCCTTGATGAACATAGTTGCAAAAAATTCCCAATAAAATATTTGCAAACAAATTCAACAGCACATTAAAAAGATCATACACCATTATCAAGATGCAAAGAATCTCGATACACACCAGGAATGCAAGGATGGTTCAACATATGCAAATGAATGAACATAACATAGCTGATAAATTGAATCAAGGATAAAAGTGACATGTCATTTTAATAGGTACAGGAAAACCCTGTGACAAAATTCAACATCCCTTCATGATAAAAGGCTCAAAGGAACTAGAAATAGAAGGACTATATGGCAACATAATAAAGGCTAATTATGACAAACTTGTAGCCAACTTTGACTTTATGAAGAACATGACATCTTGATTGGAGGAAGATTCCTTAACAACCTGTGTTATGCAGATGACACAAATTTGCTTGCTGAAAGTTAAGAGGATTTGAAACATTTACTGATGAAGATCAAAGAACTCAGTCTTCAGTATGGATTGTACCTCTACATCAGCAAAACAAAAAATTGTTACAACTGGGTTTGTACACAGCTTCATGATAAACAGAGAAAAGACTGAGGTTGTCCAAGATTTTACTTTACTTGGTTCTATAATCAACACCCATGGAAGCAGCAGTCAAGAAATCAAAAGATGCATTGCATTGGGAAAAGCTGTTGCAAAAGACTTCTTTAAAGTATTGAAAAGTAAAGGTGTCACATTGAAGATGAAGGTGTGCCTGACTCATGCCATGGTATTTTCAGTTGCATCATATGGTTGTGAAAGCTGGATGTTGAATAAGGGAGACAGGAGAAGAATTGATGTTTTTGAATTATGGTGCTGAAGATGAATATTGAATATATCATGGACTGGCAAAAGAACCGACAGATCCATCCTAGAAGTGGTGCAACCACAGTGGTCCTTGGAAGCAAGGATGGCTAGACAGCATCTTACATATTTTGGACATGTTGTCAGGAGGGACCAATTCCTGGAGAAGGACATCATATTTGGGAGAGTGGCAGGTCAACAACAAAAACGAAGACCCTCAACTAGATGGATTGACACAGAGGTTGCAACAACAGGCTTAAACTTAAAAAAGATTGTATGCTTTCCACAGAATCAGGAAGTGTTTTGTTCTGTTGTATATAGGGTTGCTATGAGTCAGACCTGACTTGAAGGTGCCTAACAACAATAAAATTGCCAGCTTTATCCTGAATGATGTAAAATTGAAAGAATTTCTTCTAAAATCAGGAATGAGACAAAAGTGTTCACTTTAGCCAATCTTATTCAAAATAGTTCTTGAACTCTTAGCCAGAGCAATAAGGCAAGAGAAAGAAATAAAAAGGATACAAATAGGAAAAGAAGTCAAATTATTTCTGTTTGCAGATGTTATGATCCTGTACTTAAAAAACCCTAAAAACTCCACCAGAAGACTCTTAGAGCCGATAAACACTTTTGGCAAAGTAGCAGAATACAGAATCATTGCACAAAAACTAGTAGTCTTTCTATTCACCAATAATGAGCTTTCTGAAAAAGAAATCAGGAAGCTGAGTGCCATGGTACACACCTGTAATCCTGACAACTCAGGAGGCTGAGACAAGAGGATTGCAAGTTAGAGGCCAGAGGACACTTGAGCAATTTAATGAGACTCTATCTCAAAATAAAAAACAAAAAGGGGGTGCAGCTCAATGATAGAGTACTTACCTGGCATGCATGAATTTAACACTCCAGTACTATAAAACAAAACAAAACAAAACACCCAAAAAGAAAGAAATGAACAACAACAATAACAAAAAGCCCCTGGAAAACAATGCTACCTTTTATCTTATTTTCAGACCCACAACATTTGCTCTCTCAGTTCTCAGCCTTTTGGATTTAGACTGGAGCTTGACTGTTGGCTTTCCTGGTCTCCAGCTTTCCAACTGTAGATGTTGGGAGTTCTTAGCTTTCATAATTACATAAGCCAGTTCCTTATAGTAAATCTCTGTCTCTCTGTCTGTCTGTCTCTCTCTTTCCTATACATCTGTGTCCTGTTGGTTCTGTTTTTCTGAGGAACATAGACTGAGATAGATTTTGATACCAAGAAGTGGGGTGCTGCTCTAAAAACAATACCTAAAATTTTTGAAACTGTTTTGGAGCTGGGTAATGGATAGAGGCTGGAAGAGTTTTAAGGTGCATGCTAGAAATATGGATTTTAAGGGATATTTTGGTGAGACCTCAGACAGAAATGAGGACCATGTTATTGGAAACTGGAGAGAAGGCAGTCCTTGTTATAAAGTGGCCCAGAACTTGGTTGAACTATGTTCTGGCATTTATGGAAAGGAGAACTTGCAAACAATAAAAATGTATATTTAGCAGAGGAAATTTCTAAGCAAAATATTGAGAAGCAGATTGACTCTTCCTGACTGCTAATAAAAAAAGGCGAGAAGAATTGAAGAAGGAAGGTTAAGCTTAAAGGAACCCAAACTTTAAGATTTAGAAAATTATTAGTCTGTCAATTTTGCAAAAAAAGGAGAAGGATGTTTGGAAAAGAACACCAAAGGTATGGCTAGAGTATTACTTGATAAAGGGTTTATAGGATTATATGAAAAGAAACACTGCTAGTTTGGACAGAAGGGGGGAGGGGAGATGGGACAGAATGAAAGAAGGCTTTTGGAATTCTTGATTCTATGAGACAGGACCATAAAGCTCTTTGGCTACAAATGTGTGCTGATCTTCACATTAGATAAAGACTTCAAGGTAATCTAGAGATCATCAGGGCTGCCACTCTCACCACAAGCCTAGGGACAGACAATTTCCTCTTTGATTTCAAAGGATGTGGCCACCTCTCTAGTTTCAGAAGGCCAGAAAAACCTTATTCAGTGTTTCAGTGATTGCTCTATACAGTAGAACCTTGGGGCCATAGTTGCCTAGTGACTTGAGTACACGCCCCCTTCTGTGGGTCCTTAAGGGGCACTGTCACCTCAGTGGTCTGGAAGGCAGAGCATCAAACCACAGATAAATTATTCCTGAGCCTTAAGAAAGGATGGAATTCACCTTGCAAAGCTTTTGGCTTCTTTAGGACTTGCCATTCTTTACCCTTTCTCCCTTTTGGAATGGGAATGTCTATCCTAAGTCTATCCCACCATTTTGTTTAGGAAGCATAAACTTGTCTGGTTTCACAAGCTCACAGCTAGAGAGAATTTTGCCTCAGGATGAATCATACCTCCAGTCCCATGCATATGCATACCTCCAGTCCCATTCAGATGATACAGGTGAAACTTTGCATTTTAGAGTTTATGCTGCAATGAGTTAAGCATTTTGAATATGTTTTGCAGGGAAAAAAAAAGAACTTTGGATGCCAGGGGCAGAATGTTATGAATGTTTTCTCTCAAAATTTGTGTGGTCTTTAACCCCTAACTGTAACAGAGTAACAGGGATCCTAAACAATTAGAATTTCTCTAGGAAATTCCACCCTGGGGATGAGAATAGGCTGGATTCCTGGTGCCAGAGGAGGAATTCCTCCCCCAGGAGAAGACAAACCTCACAGCTCCAACAACTCATCTCATAGCTGAACCTCCTGGATTTTGTTTCATCTTTGTGTAAGTTGTAACCCTGCTGTGGGCAATGTGGACAAAAGCTGAGGAATTTTCTTACCCCAGTTCTGGCCAAAACTGTAAAAAAAAATCATTTTCTTTTACCAATTTTCTCTTCTGTTTTTTTTTTTTTTTTTTTTTTTTTTTTTTTTTTTTTTTTTTTTGCACAGTGGCTGGCAATAGATCTAGATTCTGTTAACATAACCCCCAAGGAGATGGGAACTTTTAGGGGGTCTAGTTAGAGCTATATTAGGTCATAAAGGCAGAACACTCAAGATAGGATTGTTGTTAGATGCTGTTAAGTTGGGTCTGACTCATAGCAACCCTAAGAACAGCAGAACGAGACACTGTCCAACACTGTGCCATGCCCAGTGCTGTCAGTGCTTTTCTGCAATTCATAAAGTTTTCAATGGCTGATTTTTTCAAGATTGTTTTGGGAATGGGCTGCCAGGTCCTTCTCCCATTTTTGAGGTGCTGGGGATGGAACCCAGGCCTAGGAAGAGCTATTAATTAAGGTGACCGATGTATCACTTGTTCCTATGTCCTGCAAGACACCAAAACCAATCAAAGTGAATATGAATTAGAAATTCTTCAATGGGAAATGATCATGTTCTCAAACTCAAATTCCTGAGTCATTAATACACCATAAAGCAATTGGAATTATTGTAATTATGCATGTTTACTTCCAAATGGTGATTACTTGATGACTTGTTCATGCTAGAGGGACATGGGTGGGGAAGGACAGAGTCTCACCCTCACACCTCTCATTTTTTATGGAAAAAAGCAACTAAAAATTCACAACCTCATCCATTTTTCATTATTGTACTTTTCAGCAATTAGGGCCAAGTGACTTCTTGATAGAGATTTCAGAAGCTATGTTTTATTGAATTACATAGAAGCAGACTGAACAAGCTCCCTGACAGGGCAGGGCAGTTTGGTTCTTCGTACTAACCTTTTTTGCCTTCCCTCCCACTGTCCTGTCCTTTCCTCCTTTTCCAGACCCTACCCAGCCCCTTTGCTGCAGCCACAAAGAACTATTTACTCCCTGTTCCCCAAACATTGGGTCCCTTTGAAGAACCTATTCTTTGACATGCAGTTCCTCAGCCTGGAAGTTCCTCTTGGCTTCTTTGTTTGACACAAGTCCTTTAACCTCCAGACACCCCCATGGCCTTTTATGAGCAAAAAAACCTTAGCGATCACATTACACAGCCAACAATGTGGGAGACAAGTCTTGAGAGAATCTAATTTGGCTTTCTCTGTGGGTCTTTTCTTTGAATGGAAAAGATACCCTCTGAACTTCTGACTGAACTGGGTGGAGAAGTATACACAAAGACATTTTGTGAGCACAGATTCCTGAAGTTGGTTGACTGCTGACTCTTGCTCCATTGTGTGAAACACCAGGACAGAATCAGGAGCTTCTGAGCCCTGCTGCCCAGGGCTGGGCCACCCTCTGCTGTCTTGGTGTGTTTGTACTGTGGCCACAAAATACCACAGGCTTTGTAATTTGTAAACAGCAGGAGTTCATTTTTCATAACTCTGGAATCTGGAAAGTCCAAGGTCAAGGTGCTGTCATGAGATATCTGGTGAGGATCTTGCTGTGTCCTCTCATGGTGGAAGATCTGAAAAGCAAAAAGGGGCCTAAACTAGTTCCCTCTAGCCTATTTATTTACTTATTTTTCCACTCATTCTTATTAGCATATATTCATTGTACAAACTAATGGGGTTCATTTTGATATTTTCATACTTGTGAATAGTACACGTCACTCCTGTTCCCTGCACCCACTACCCTCTCTCCTGCTGGTCTCCTTTCTTTTCTCAGCTAGTTCCCCTTCTACTTTCATGTCTATTTCTTAAAAATCTAGATTCTGTATATAACAGAAAACATGCAATATTTGTGTTTCTGAATCTGGCTTATTTCTATTAACACAGTGATCTCTAGTTCTGTCCATTTTGCTGCAATTGGTGTAATTTCATCCTGCTTTATGGCTGGATAAAACTCCATTGTATATATCTGCTGCATTTTCTTTATTCACTCATTTATGTATGGGCACTTAGGCTGTTTCCATATCTTAGTTATTGTGAATAATCGCAGCGATCCACATGGATGTGCAGGTATCTCTGTAGTACTGTCTTTGATTCCTTCAGGTATATACCCAGGAATGGTATAGCTGGACCATATGGTAGTATTAGGATTTGGGGGGAATCTCCACACTGATTTCCATGGTAGCCAACTAACTCACATTCCCCCCAGCAGTGTATAAGGATATCCCTAGCTCGTTCACCAGCATTTGTTGCTATTTTCTTGCTGAAACCATTCTGAAAAGACACCCACTTTTTTCCCTTTTCTTCCCTTTTTTTCTTCAATAATGGGGATTGAACCTGGAGTCTCAAACATGCCAATCAAGTGCTCTACCACTGAATTACAGCCTCCAAACCCTCACCCCTTTTAAAGGCAGAAATCCATATGTAAGAACAGAGCTCCCATCACTTAGTGACCTTACAAGCTCCCCTCCTCTCCAAATCATCACAGTGGGGTATAAGTTTCCACATGACTTTTGGAGGCAACATGTTCAAACCATAGCCTCAATGTAAACTGCGGGGTGACCTTCAGGATGTACTTTCTTCTCTCCCAGCCAGAGGTGCCTGAGTATGCAAGTGGAGGGGCAAAAAGAAATCCCATTGCTCATGCTGATCTACCTTTGAGTAAAGAGAAACAGAGGAGCAAAGTGGCTTATTTGACCTATTAATTTGTTTTTTAGTGAAGCTCTTGTTTATTTTGTTTTGAGACAGTTTCACTGGAGGGATTTAGGGCAAAGTCAAGTGGAAATTACTTGTTTCTTCCATGTAATCCTGTAATAACTACAAGTTTGTTATAATCTTTTGGTTCCCACAAAGAGACTTGCTTTGGAGTGCGTGGTGTATGGGGTGGGATGTGTAGGTGTGTGAATTGGGAGGGGGGGAGACAGGATGCTGAGTACAGAAAAACTAAACCTTGAGAAAGTAAGACAAGGAAAATAAGGCATGGTGTGGTAAAAAGTGAAATAAAAAGAAGTAGGGAGACTACTCTGTTTGTGACAGGGTTGTGGCCTGATAAAGCCATTGGAAATGGAAACAGTGTAACTCACAAATGAGTTTAATATGTCTAACCTGCTGAACATCCTAGGTTCACTTTACTTCCTTAAATGTTCTCAGGACACCTACAGTAGCCTGTAGTTGGGCACAATCACCTAATACAAAGCCTTTTTATAAGAAAGTGTTAAATAAATCATGTCGTTTATTGAATACCTGTATCTCAAAAACATGGCAACACAGTGCACTGGGCTATTTCCCCTTATGGTCACCTGGTGATGGAGCTGTGATTCTCTGGGGCTGCCCAGCATCATGGTAGATGATTGTACTGCTTAGCACCAACCCAGGGAAAGATCAGCCTTCAGCTTCTGCTGAAGGCTCACTGCATTTTCCCTGTTGTGAAGTCAGAATCTCATAATCAGGCCATTGGAAGTCAGGGCCATCTGTACAGGAGGATCAGATGAAAGAGAGGAGATGCTCACAAGGGGTCATGGGGAGACAAGAGTACAGAGTATGTGGCACAGCTGGTTCTAAGAAGTTAGGGCTAGGTGGGATCTGAAAGAGTGTAGAACCCATACTCTTCATTTCAAAGATGAGAGAGGGAAGTCCAAGGAGGCTGTGTGAGCTCAGAAATTGGTTAGAGTCAGAGCTAGGAGAAACAGTAAAGCCTCTTGTTCCAAAGCACGTGGACATGAGTGGGGAGAACCCTGAGCAATGGCAGGGCCACAGTGTGACTTTCTTGCTCACTATTGCTGAAGGTTAATATTTTCAAAGGGCAAAAGCATGCCTTTGAAGTAAATGTAAAGTGAATGTGCATCGTAGATTTTAGCTAAACCATTAATTCTGAAGGAACCAGTAACCTGTTACTACTTCAAAGAATTCACAGTAACACACAAACATATAATGATGGATAAGGAATGCTCAAATGAATTCACAAATACATGTGACTTGGCACAGATTTTATGTAAATCATTAGTTATTGACAGTCAATAAGAAGGTAAAATTGGTTTCAAAGAGAATTCAAAGTACGACATCCATATATAGGAGGACAAGAAACACTGACACATTTACAAACTTGTAACACAGGGCTTTCCTCATGCGGTATCAGTCGCCTTCTCTCTGATGCTGCTAACTTGTATTTGTGTGGACAAGAATCATTTGTATTATTTTCAGCTTTCTATGAATTATAGAATTTCAAAATAGCTTAAAAAATCAAACTCAAAAACCTAAAACACACACACACACACACACACACACACACACACACACACACACACAGAAAGGCTGAGATAATCAAGAAGGATAAGCTATATAGGACACTTAGTAATCTTTTCTCCTCCCCATTCCAAAGTCTTGCACAATTTTCCCTATAGGAACACAGCCCTGGAGCTGACGGACATCGATCCCCCCTCACCACTTTTGTCTCTAGTTGGCACTAATGGAAACCAGGCTAGGAAAATGAGAGGCTCTAAGGAATACAGCTTGGGTTGCACTGCCAGCACCTCTGCTCAGGGTGCTACCACTGTTACTGCCTCTTTGGGCCCTTGCCACCAGCATTGCTACATTGCTCATATCCCCACCTGTGGCTGGGTAAAATTGACACTTAAAATTAACCAGCATAGCCATTCTATATTTTAAATCTACTATTCTTTTTCTCTGTCAGCTTGTTGTGCTGTGGGGGCTTATGTGTTAGTGTGATGTTGAAAGCTATGCCTCCAGTATTTCACATACCAGCAGGGCCAGTCATGGTGGACAGAGTTCAGTTGAGCTTCCAGACTAAGACAGACTAGGGAGAAGGACCCAGTGACCCACTCCACAAATAATTAGCCATTGAAAACCCTATGAACAGCAGAGGAGCACTGTCAAATATAGTGCCAGAAAATGAGCCCCCCAGGCTGGAAGGCATTTAAGAAAAGACTGGGGAAAAGTTGCTTCCTCAAAATACAGTCACTCTTACTGATGGGAATAGAGTAAAATCCCTGGGACCTCCTTTTGCTGATGTGGCACAACTCAAAAGGAGAAGAAACACAGTGGCTGCAATAATGAGCTGAAGCATAAAAGATCATGGGCATGGCACGATGTTGGAGAGTGTTTCATTCTATTGTATGTAGGTTTGCTTTGAGTCAGATCTGACTTGATGGCACCCAACAACATTAATTCTTTAGTGTCATGGTGTAGTTGTTATTAAGAACAGTGAGGGATTTAAACACTACATAATGTGTATAGGGATCAAAACATTCTGTGCTTTCCTATTAAGATATACCCTTTTCATGCTTTTATGTATCAGTTAAAATTAAATAACAAATAAAAGAATAGTGGGAATAACAATGTCCTGAGTAAAAACAGGCATAAATCAGCTACATATTAGGTAGACCTCATTTAGTGCAGGTGTGAAAGGTTTTAATGCTGAAAATAAGCATAGGAAGACACTAATATGTAAAATTAAGACTTCAGTAAGGGTTGAAGGACCTGTGTTCTTGTTCCTAACTTCTTGTTGTTAGATGCCAATGAGTCAGGTCTGACTCATAGAGACTTTCATAGGATTTTCAATGGCTGACTGTTTCGGGGATTGCTTTGGGAGTGAATTGCCACGTCCTTCTCCCATTTTTCTTTTTTTTTTCTTTTTTCTTTTTTTTTTTTTTGCCGTATTGGGGGACTTCACACTTGCATGCTTTGCAAGTCCAGGACCACTGAGCTACACCCCAGCCCCCATTTTTATTTTATTTTATTTTATTTTACTATTTTTGAGGCAGAGTCTCACCAAGTTATGCAGACTGCTTCTGGTCTCGAACTTGTGATCCTCCTGCCTCTGCCTCCCGAGCCGCTGAGATTACAGGTGTGCGCCACCACACCCAGCCTTCTCCCATTTTTGTGTTGCTGGGAATCAAACCCAGGGCCTCAGAGAGTGCAGAACAACACTCTACCAATTGAGCTAAACCCCAGCTAGTAGTTCCTAACTAGAGATCCGATTTTTAGCAGTTATTTAATCTAGTTGGGTTTGGTTTCTTCTTTTGAAGAAAAAGGATATTAGGCTAAATGATTTTTTTTTTTAAATACAAGAGGTGTTAATTTGAAACTGCTGGGATAAATGATTTTAGAAAATCCCTACTAGCCCTGGCATCCTTGGTCTCTGTGAGTGGGTGAACTGCTGAGAGCCCTCTGTGCTGGTGACAGCGGGGCACATGGGGACAGAGACAGTGTATCTTCCAAGTTACGTATGGCAATGACATCTGTCTTTGTACTAAGTGACAAAAATAATTTGGCCTGGCTTTTATGTTCCTAGTTGGTGGAAGTGAACATTCATTCTGGGAAAACCTGTGTCTTCTTTGTGAGCTCTCATCCAGGATCTTCCAGCCTGGTCCCCTTACCTCACTCACACAGTCCAGGGTGGCTTCTCTGCTGCAACTGACTGTACTTTGATTAAACCTTACTTATGCTGCAGTAGTACCTTAGCCAGACTTTGGGAATTTAATCTTGTTATTTCTGAACTGAAAAGCCTGGCCTTGGTTCAAGGAAATGCCAGCATTAGTGGTTTGGGAGAATATTTGGGCCTGTATAGTACGGAAAGCACGTTTTGTTTAACTCAATAAGTCATGAAGATTTGAATATCATTTTTCCTTCTCAGAGTAAGACAAAGAGGGTCTAAGGAATGGGGCACAGGACTCCCAGCACTTCCTCAGGGCCACAGTGGGGGGCCTGGAGGCCCCAGGGCATCTGAGCCTCCCCTTCTTCCTGCATCCTCCCTTTTGCCTCATGATCCTCAGATCCATTTCAGTTTCATATTTTCTGACACAGTAATATCTCTTCAGTTTGAGTTTCAGGTAGTAACTTCCCTTAACTGGCTTTTTGGAAGATCCATAACCTCCTGTGTTTTTAAACTATTTTTGCATTAGACCATTGTTAGATTATTGGAACATATTCCTTTTACCAGGATGGGTACTTTTTGCCCCAAATATAAAGTCAGTGTTGCTAAAGCCACTAAAGGGACCTTGCTTGCTAAAACCAATCAGAGTTCAATAAAAGTATTAAATTTATTGAGAAGTTTAGAAAGTGGCTGAAAAGTTTACAGTGTGTGTTAATATTGGTTGTCACTGTGTTTAACTTTTCATTTATATTTCCTTTTCCCCACTCCCTCCTCCTAAGGGGCAGATGTGGTTTTTGTAAACAGGCAAAACCTCCACTATTAATACATCTTCAAATCAAACCATTTTATTTTAAGGAAATCCATTCCAAGGAACAAGGAGATCTTTTGAGAAAAAACAAGAATGGGTTTGCATTTCAGAGTGCGTTTCTCATGTCCATAATCACAGAACAGCTCAGGGGTGGGGAGAAATTCTGACCCCTTGAGTTGGGTGTTGAATTTCCTTGGTACATTTGGAAAATTATTATTTTTATTAGATTTTAGGGGTTTTGTTTTACATAACTTTCTGGGGACTGTTTTTATTAAGTAAGGGGGACTTAATTTGCAACTATACTCCTTATTAGGAATGACCCCATTTACTTAAATAGTACAGTAGTTCCCCAGAAAAGTCAGAGCATATCGTTCCCTATGTTATTGTGACAGAGTTGTCATCCTTGCTCTGACTTATTTGTCATAGAATTGTCCAGGTGCCTGGAATTTCTAATGACCTCTGAAGTTTTTTATGTACCACATTTCTAATGATAATAACATCAATGACATGACTACCACATTTATTGCTTAGTGTTTCATAGTTTATAGAACACTTACGTGCTTCTCCTCACATGATTCACAACATTATTATATTCAGGTAAGAAAACCGAGTCTGATGGTCAGGAGGCCTGCCCAGTGTCTGTTTTGCATGTTTACTAAAAAAAGGTTGTGTGCTTTGAGATGATGTGGACTTGGATTTCAAACAAAGTCCAGTCATGTTCTAAGTGGCCATTAAGCCTCTTATCCCCTCATCGACCCATTTTTCCCCCCTCCTTTCTAGGGATGTCATGAGGTAATAAATGCAAAGTACTTAGCGTGTGTGGGACAGAGTGGGTTCTCCACAAATACTAGCTGTCTTTCCTGACTGCAGCTTCGGCTGCAGCACCCTTTGGGAGGTAAGCCTCTTGGCTATGCACTGCCTGGCCTCTCTGCTCATTATTTATCACACAGAGGGGCTCCTAGGCCTTCTCTCTTTGTGCTTTTTTCTACTCCCCTTTTTGTTTTTTTTTTGAGACAAGGTGTTGCAGCATAGTCTGGGCTGGCCTAGAGCTCGCTATAAAGACCATGCTGGCTTTGGACTTGCATGGATCCTCCTGCCTCAGCCTCCCGAGTCCTGGGGTTATAGGCGTATACTACCACACCTGGCAATAGTAGCTTTCCACTTTTTTTTTTAAGTAATGGGAATTGAACCCAGGGCCTTGCACATGCTAGCCAAATGCCTCACCACTTAGCTTCCCCCTCCCCTTTATTTTGAGACTGAGTCTCACTGAGTTGTGCAGGCTGCCTCTGGCCTTGAACTCACGATACTCCTGCCTCCACCTTCTGAGTTGCTGGGATGACAGGCATGCGCTCCAGCTCCCAGGCCAGCTCCTGGGCATGTTCCTGCTGTTCACCAGGACTGCAGTGAAAGCTTTAGGCTGTGGACCCAAGAGAGCTAGGGCATCACTTTCAGCACCTTGCACAGTGCTTAGCCTTCAATATTTGCTGTATGAATCTTAACTCATGATTGAATGCATGAGTCTGGCTCCTGAACACAGCATGCGGAACCCCTGAAGATGCTTATCTTAGTCTGTTGGAGTTGTCATGAAGTACCATGGACCATGTGGCTTATAAACAACAGAAACTTATGTTTGACAGTTCTGGAGGCTGGATGTGTGAGTTCAGGGTCCTGGCACGGTCAGGTTCTAATAAGGCCCCTTCCAGGTTGCAGGCTGCTATCTGGTAGTGTCTGATGGTAGAAGGAGAGTAAGAGAGCTTCCTGGGGACCCCTTTTGTAGGGGACACTAATCTTATTTGTGAGGACTTCACCCTCATGACCTAGTCACCTCCTAATCCCATCACAGTGGGAATCAGGGGTTCACCTGATGACCTTTGGTGGATACACCAACATTCAGTCCATTGCATGTGTGATGGTGCACTCAGGAGTTTTCTCTGGGTTGGCCATTGCATAGTGGCTGCAGAGCCCCCTTCCTGACATGCTTTTCCAGTAGATGCAGATCATTTCTTCTCTCCCATCCATCTCTGTCACTTTCCACCCATATAATGGTATCAATAGCTCTCTTCCTCATGGTTCAGAGGTGATTGCCCCTGTGCTCAGAGGCTGCTGATCCTTGACACTCCAAGATGGTAGAGGTGGGGTGTGAACCTCCTTCACGAGTGCAGCCATGAGAGGAATTGTGGGGGAGGGGATGTCTGAGGGGGAGTTTCTTCATCTCAAAAGGAACCCTGTGGAAGTTGGAATATTGGGGTGAGGGATTTTGAGTATGTAAATGGGAAAAACTGCATATTTAAAAATTTTTTTTAATTGACATATAACAATTGCACACTTTTGTGGGGTATAGCATAACATTTCAATACATGTACAGGATATGTGGGGCTGAGGTTTAGCTCAGTTGGTAGAGTCTGGCCTGCACTCTCTGAGGCCCTGGGTTCGATCCCCAGCACTACAAAAATAGGAGAAAGATGTGGCAATCCATTCCTGAATCAATCCTGAAACAATCAGACATTGAAAACCCTATATAGGGTTGCTATGAGTCAGACCCAACTCAATAGCAACTAACAGATCAGGGTAATTGGCATATCTATCACCTCAGATACATGTCATTTATCTGTATTGGGAACATTCAAAACCTTCTCTACTAGCTATTTGGAAATAGTCAATTAATTGTTTTCAACTATAGTTAACGCTATTGTGCAATTGAACACCAGAAGTTATTCTTCCTGTCTAGCTCTACCCCTGTACCCATTAACCTTCTTTCTCTATCCCACTCTCCCTGCATTTTCTGGTAACCACTCTTTGGCTCTTTGTTTGTATAAGATCATCTTTTTGGCTTCCACATATAAGGGAAAGCATGAAGTGAAAAAAAATTACATTTTTATTTTCACTTGCCTTCAACTTAAAATCAGCATTGCCTTCAATTACAAATACAGGCGACACATCATAATCACATTGCTAGCAATGGTATTAACAATACCTCTGACTTATCAACAAGAGACATCATAAATATTTTCAAATTATAATCATTGCTAGCAGAGCTCTCAAAATACCACCTATGTTCTTCACTACTTGACGGTTATGATAGATATTTGACCTGTCAGTAGAGCTTATTATTTAATGTGTTAGTAAAGAAGATATATTGCCTCATCACAAATTTTTTTATTAAAAACTTCAATATCTATTTTAATATAATTAGTGTTCATATAATTCTATACATTTAAAAATACATTTCAGACTATTCACTAGACTACCAAAGGGGCCTCGACGGCATCTAACAACAAATAACAACCAAAGGGGCCAATGACTCAAAAAAGATTATGAGCTCCTGTGTGAGGAGCTCATTAGTCACAGAGAGGGCATTGGTGGTATGGGGTGCACTGAGAAAGCAGCCTTTCTTCAGGCCTTACATGACATTACTACTATAGTGCTTAGCAACACTGATAGCAGCATAGTTCCTGACTTGCACTTGGTTCTGTGTTGGGCTCAGTTAGTTCCAAAACATGAGAAATACTAGGTTAAACTATCAAACTATTTTAGTCAACAAATTAAAGTCCTTTCTTGGGATCCTGGCTAGAAAAGTTCAACTGATCTGTTGACTCAAAGGCCTTGGCATCTTGACAAGTACATTCTCCCTTTGGTGAAGACTCTAAGCACATCTAATGGCTTAGTGTCCCCCCACATCACCCCCTGCATCTTTTAATGTCTTGTGTGTTACAGGGTAGGATGATTTTTTAAATGTCATTTATTTATTTATTTCCTTCCCCACGTCAACATTTCTCTCTGGAGAGATCAAAAATATAAATTATTATTGATGTATTTATATTAAATGCTTTTATTTGGCCTTGTGTACATGCTAAGTGCTCATAGAAGGTACCAGATTAATGAGTCTGGAGACGAAAGTCTTCTGTTTATCTACTTATTTGGGAAACACCAAATCTCTGAGCCATTCAGTGTAAACTTGCCTGCCCTATGTGGCCAATTGCTTGAAACTTGACCTGGGAAACTTCAGAGCTGTATCCTGAATCTATAATAGGGGCACGAGAACACCAGCGACCTCTCCAAATCCTTGTAGAAATAAGGCTTCTCTTCCCTATCCCCTGAGAACACCAGGAGAATTCTCCTCCCATCTTTGTATTCAAATACTTCAGGTGACCATAACAGTCTCCTGTATAGTGTTTCCTAAATCCACTTTGTTCTTCTCTCTACCTCTTCTCTTATCTCAGTGTATTTATTTTGCTTTAGGTTAGTTGTGCTTAGCAGTTGCTTCCTGAACCAAACAGAAAAGTGGACACAAGAATTTCTAGTAACACTCTGTGAAGCTCCTTCCCTCATAATCTGACACAGGAGGGGGGCCCTACTCCTGCCAGCCCCAGTTCTACCTAAACCACTTCTGTGCACTATGTCCGTCTGAACACCCTAGCAAAACTTCATGTGAACAAAGCATTCTGTAGGCAAAGGGCATTGAAACCACTAAGCTTGAGAGTGTTCTTGGCATGTTTCCTACTATATTTTGGCCTTAGCATGTGTAAAAAGACTTTGAACATTCAGTTGTCCAATGATGTAAGCCATGATAAATGCATGATAATAATTGACTCCTGAAGCTACATATGTATGTGGCCAAAAGGACAGAGCCATGTGGTTAGTTGTCTTTGGAGCTGGTAACTTGTTTGATGAGTATCCCTTCCCCCAATCCATGTTTATCAGGAACCCTGGGATGCAACCTTAATTGGAAATAAGGTCTTTGCAGATATAATCAAATTGAGGGCCAACTAATTTGGGTGGTCTCTAATCCAATTACTACAGTCTTTATAAGAAGATGGAAATTTAGACACAGAGACACAGATATACATGGGAGAGATTGAAGTGATAGACCGCTAAGCCACAAATCTCCAAGCATTGTCTGAGACCACAAGGAGGTAGAAGGCCATGAGTGCTTTCTCCTTCAGGGCCTTCACACTTTGATTTTGGACGTCTAACATCTAGGTAAATTTCTGTAGTTTTAAGCCACCCAGTTTGTGGTAATTTGTTATGGAAGCCCTAAGAAGTTAATGTTGTTGTTTTTGTTAGGTGCCATTGAGTTGGGCCTGACTTATAGCAACCCTGTGTACAACAGAACGAAATATTCCCAGACACTGTGCCATGTTTGGCACTATGTCAGTACTTCTCTGCTATTCATAGGATTTTCAATGGCTGATTGTTTCAGGATTGTTTTGGGAGTGGGATGCCAGGTCCTTCTTTCATTTTTTTTGTTCTAGGGATCGAAGCCCGGGCCTCAGCATGTGCAGAGCAGTACTCTACCTACTGAGCTAAACCCCAGCCCCAAGAAGTTAATACAAGCCTTTAATGATTTCTTCCTGGTCCCCTGGTCCTCTTCATGACAACCTTCTCTTCCCTCCACAAAGCTAGTGCTCCATGCAGTCTTTCCTCTACTCTCAATCAAAATCTCTTCTTGTTTGTTTAAGCCTTGGGCTACACCTGTTTTCCCTTTGAGGCATTTTGGATTTGAAATCTCACCTTCATTGAGTGAAAATCATTTCCAACATCCCAAAGCTGTGGGAGAGGTCCATTGCTTTGTCATGAAGGCTTTCTGTTGGCTTTCTGAAGTTGCCTGCTGGGTATAGACACTTTACCTCTTCATTCAGTTCATTCTACTAGTGAAGAGCCCTCAATAAACAGATAGAAGATTGGGGCTGGGTTATAGCTTGGTGGCAGGGCATTTGCCTAGCATGCATAAAGCCACAGGTTTGATCCCCAGCACCAAACAAAACAAAAGACAAAGGATTGATTTGTAAAGGATGATTTCTTAGGTGTGTTGGAATTATTAGGAGTAAAAAGTCTGGAAGTGTGGGGGAATTAACACCTTTGAGACTAGCCCTTAACTATGAAAGAGATGGGATCTGGCTGATAAGTATTTCAGCATCCTACTGTTTGGCTTCTGGACTGCTATGGCAATAGAAATTGAGTGCCTGATAAAGAGGGTATCAAATAACTGTGGACTTTGTTATGAGTTAGATTCTGCAAGTTGTAATTTGAAAAGTAAAGTTATGGTATTTTATGGTGGAAAGAGTACATTTGGGAACTGATCAGAGGGCACAAGAATTTATAGAGTTGTGTGCCCCTGGCTTCCAAGTCACCTAACTTCTCTTGCACATATGCCTCCCTTAGTTCTCCCTGTATCTTCTTGAGGAGTTCCTATGACTAATGGAGAGAGGAGAAGCATAGCCAGTCTAGTTCATGGGTGAGTTGGCTCATGTAGAGTAGCTTCCTTCTCCCTCCTGGAGAAGGGAGAAGGAAGGTCACCAGACACTTATGGGACACCCACAAGATTCTCCTCTGAGGTGCCAGTCACTAGCCACTGCTGCTCTAGCTGCATGTGTTGCTGAGGGTGAGACTTGATGGTGGTGCAGCTGTCCATGAGGCTCCTGCTGGTAACCCCAATGCTGGGAGGGAATCGACAGTGGTGCAGCATTGCATTGGGCATCTTAGTGGAAACTTTTCAGAAGGTATTCTTCTTGGTGGTGAGCTGTATATAAAGCGCTCTGTGAGTCACCCACCCCACATAAGCAGCCCCAGTGCTAGGGGAGAGAGTGAGACCTACTCCGGTAAGAAACCCCAATAAACTCATGGTCCATGAAGTTTAACGTGATCTTTCCTTTGGCCTGTGTGTGTTCCTTTGGCTTTCACACAAGAGCTCAGTGTGTTGGTGATATTTGAAAAGGGAATGCAGTTGCATGTTGGCCCCACATGGAGAGTCCCCTAAAGGCCCATATGAGGTGAAATCCTTCCAATCTGTAGAGCTTTGAAAAGCACACTTCCATTAACTGGGTACAACATAAGTGGATGAGCATTGGTAAATGACTTGGCAAGTAGGGTGGAGGTCTCAAAGGAACAAGATTGAATGACTAAAGTAAAGGAGGTTTGGGTACTGTGGCAGTCAGCTATCTGGGGTTCTTTTGCTCTACCTGAAAGGAAATCATGGGTAGGTAAGGAGAAGCCTTTCAAATGCTGGTCTTAGGTAGCAATTGTGTCTCTTGGCATTTGACAGCAGTGAACAGTGACAACAGATAGAGAGAGCAGCAGCAGCAAGTGACTTCTAGTGTTACAGCTCTTATGTAGACCAAGGATATCGAGATACCTTAGCCTTTCAAATGTTACAGTTCCTATATAGGCCCAGAAGGTGGGGACTCCTAAACCCTTAAGTACTATAGTTCTTAGGCAGGCCTAAGAGGTTGGGATTCCTCAGGCCTTGACAACAGCCAGAGTTGCAGCTTCCAGGTGGGACTGGTTATTGGGATTCTTCAGTCCTGGACCATGTTACAGATCCCAGGTCCAGGAAATCTGAGACCTTTGGTTCTAAAGACTTGGCAGCTCTCTGGAACTCTTCCAGTGACCAGGCCTGTAGTTTTTTGCTCTTTTTCTGGTTCTTTACAGCATTTTATCTTCTGCCACCCTTTATTCCTGCCATGGTCTCTCTCTCGAACTGTTCAGCTTATTATTTCTATGGCTACTATGACTATTGCTGCTGTTTGGGAGGCAGCAATCATGGTCCTCCTGCTGCTGCTGCTACCATTCATCAACCTTGCAGCCTCACCTCTTCTTCATCTCTCAGACAGTCAGTTGTTTTACTGCTTCTGCACCTCAGCATTCTGGCTGCTCTGTTGTCTCTGTCACTGCTGCTTCACTGTTTCTGTTGTCCTTTGCCATGCCATCAGCTCAGTTGTGTAGTCTCTGGTATTTCTTTCTTCATGTTACCACCTCAGCCCATACTACTAAAAGTACGCAAAGACCACTCAAGAGAAGCATTTTATTTGGCATAATGTTGCAACACCAGGGGGCAGCACAGGAGGCTGTCTCCGAGCCAGCTCAGCTTTAGTGAGCCAAACAGCCTCTTTATATAGCCCAAGAAGGGGAGTTTACACCAATCACAGCAATGAGGCCAGTCCCTTTTGCACCAATCACAGCAGTTCTTTTTGCCCAGTTACAGCAGGGGAAGTTCTCCCCCTCTGATCTGAGATTGGACATAGCCATCTGAGCTCACTTGAGGCTCGTGATAGCAAAAAGAGCAGTGTAAACTGCAGACTATTTGAAACAACCAGGGCTGAGCGGCACCTTCTAGAGCTGGAGTGGTGCTGCAGTGGCAGCTGTCATGTGGCTTCCTGAAGGCATCTATGAAGTGTTCAAAACCACCAGTGCTGGTATAAGGGGTTTCAGCTGGCTGCTGACTGAGAGTTTGTTACTCACAGAAATCAGGGGAGCAAGGGTGTAGATGGAACTGCCAGTCAGAGAATCACTTCAGCCATCTCCCAACGTCTGTGCTTCCTTGCAACAAAATCAGCAGTGAAGGAGCACTTATAGTGAGAGTGAAATAAAACCTCATCATTAACACTAACATTGGTTTTAACAGTGTAGCAAAAATCCTGGACACTCAGCACCCCAAGAGGAGGTTGCCACCCATCTGTCTCACTAATAAGCCAATGAATGGACTTGTGAGAGTGGGCACAACAATCTTTGTGCTGAAAAGAGTGTTTTCTAGGGAGCCTCCACAGCAGAGGGGCTTCTTGGCAATAGGGTGGGTACAGAAGGCCACCTCTGCCAGAAGCCAGTCAGCCTCTGTTTGTGCCATGCTCTCTGTCAGGCATGAAGTGGTCATGGTTTTCAGCTACCACTTGCCACTTACCAAACGATAAAAACATGCAGGGGCTTAAAGCAACAGTGATTCTTAAATTTTTTTAAAATCATGATTCTTCAAATTAAATAAGTGGTTCAGTACTACTGGCTTCCGGGTGGGCTGAGGGTACTGGCTGGGAGCTGTGGAAATCCTTCAGAAAGCCCCTTTTCTTAGCTAACTTGGGCTTCCTCCTGCCCAACCTGGCAGAGAGATCTCAGGGTGGACGTCTTACCTGCTGACTGGTTTCTAAGAGGAAGCGTTATGAGAGCATGAAAATAGAAGCTACCAACAAGCCATTTTAAAATTTAATGGCTGAAAACAAAGATAAATTTTCTCATCCTCCTCTTGGTCAGGAATTTGTGGCAGGCTAGGAGATGGTTTTTCTGCTGCATATGATGTCAGGCAGTTCTTCAGCTTGTGGCTTCCCTTGTCTTGTAGATCAAGAAAGTCTAAACTCACATGCTTCCATGGTCTATTTTGTGGCTTCTCTTTTCTGTCATGCTCAGATCCATCATTCAGTTATTTAGCCCAAGCATTTGTGCAGCAGAACATGGGCTCACATTCCCTATCCACAGTGCTCCTACTATTAATGGTGTCTTACAACTTACTCTGCCTGACATGGAACCTGGGTATTATTGCCTTGGACCTAGGAACCCATTCTGGGAGCTAAAAGACGGGTGACCATGGGATGATAACCACAAGATCCATGTGTACTTTGGTATGCCACATAGCTTGGAAAAAATGTTGGAATGCCCTGTTAAAGGCCGAGTTAGGATGAGATCCTGGGATAATTACCTGTGAACTCAGGGTGCTGTCTTCCAGTTTTGAGATGCGTGATACCAGGTTCCTCAGCAAGATCGGATCCTAGCTACCTACAGATGTAACCAGCTCAGAACGGACCTTAAAATGCCTTTTCTCTTCTCTGTCTTCATTTTCCCCCCATTTTACTCTTTTTCCTAGAATTATCTTTCAGCTAAGTTACCTGCCCACATCTGCATTTCAGGCTCTGTTTTAGAGAGAATTAATACTGAGACACGTTTTAGGGTTTATTACTTTTTGGTATTATGACAAAAATGGAAATTAACATTGTTAGCTTACAACTCACTATTCAGAGTTTTAGGGGGGTAGATCCTATAATTGTAATTGTTAGATTATAAGATATAGATTGCATTTAAGGTTCTTGCCAAAGCTATTCTTTGAAAACAGTGTACCAACTTGTATTATTTTTAGAAAAAAAAAGGATATCATTATGTCTCACTCTCCTTATTAATTTTCATTTCTGGAAGTTGCAAGAAAAAATTTTGTGGAGTCTATGGCCTATTGTAAAAGTCATGAAGTAGGAGTGACATGAGGCGATAGTTCTCATGCCATTTCATTGATGAAGTCTGCTGCTCTCTGACAGTATACTCAGAAACAGCTAACACAGCTGTCTTTCCAAAAGAAAATTCTCAATAAAAAGCAATGTACAAGAAAGTCCTAGGGCTTGGAACATGTTGTGATAAATTATTTCAATAAAATTGGAGTGAGTCTGAGAGGGACAAATGGAAATTTCACCTTACGTAAGGGCTTTGTTCTTGTTAGGTGCCGTTGAGTCAGGTCCAACTCATAGTAACCTAGTGTACAACAGAACGAAGCACTCTCTGACACTGTGCCATGCCTGGGACTATTGTCAATATTCTCTGCTTTTCATAGTGCTTTCAATGTCTGACTTTTCTCCAGATTGGATTGCCAGGTCCTTCTCACTGGCCTACAGCACCTGGTATTCCTAGGTGCTTTCCCATCCAAGGCTAACCAGGCCAATCCTACTTAGCTTTGGAGATCAGGCAGGATTAGATGCCAGGGTGCTATGGCTACAGACACTTAAGGGCGTTACTATATCATAAAATATTAGTTAAATATTTTGTGTTTTCAAAGGGGTGGAGTTTGTGCAGAAAGCAAAAAATGTGCAGAAAGCAAAAAATAATAAGCTAAAACCAGAAAATTCCTTTCTTTCCCTTTAGATTTACACTCTTCGTTTATCACTCTGTATATAAACCACATCCTTTGGCTGAAGAAAAATGGACCTATAAATAGTTGACTTTACTGGTAAAGTGGTGTTCCTTTTAGCAATGAAAAACTCCACTAATCTTGAAGCCTGGCAACTTAATATCAAGGAATTATTAAGATCCCAGGAAGATGTGTACCTGGTTCCTGCCTAGCTGCCCTGCTGCTCAGGAGAAGAGCATGTGCTGTCTTTAGTCTGATGGAGGCTGTTCTGATCACATCCTCCACAGAGGACTTTGCTGCCCAGGAGTTATCTGCCAGCCCCTCTCTTTTGGGGATTGATTGAGCATGGGGCTTTAGGGATTCCAGTGTCTAGATCACCAGAAAAGACAAGTTGCAGGAAGTATTTCAAATGGCTTCTTTCACTATCTCCTTCACTTATGTAAAAAATGTCCATGTACTATCCTATTTACTTATTTATTTTTTTGGTGCTAGGCATTGAGCCCATGGTCTTGCACATACTAGGCAAGTGCTCTACCACTGAGCTACAGGCCAAGTTTCCTTGCCCCTTTTAGACCCATGCTGTAGGTCTAGTTCTATACTTGCTCTGTTGAAATCTTGGGCTAGGCTCATAGTTTCCCTGGTTACTCTTCCATAGGTATAAGGCCTTTGTTCACAAGAACAGTATCATATCAGTAAGAAAGATCAGCAGACCAGTATAATAGTCAAGACTCCATACTCTCATTGGATTGTCCTGATAGAGGTTTCACTGAAACCCACCTCCCAGAAACACCCTTTCTGACTGTTCTATAACAGTCCAGCATCTTTAATCTGAATATCTTAAATCCCAAATATTCCAAAATCCAAAAGTTTTAGAATGCCGACAGGATTCTTTCAAAGCATTTAGGATTTTGGAACTTTGAGTTAGGGAGATAAAGCCTCTGGAAATATTCCAAAATCTGAAAAGCTCCAAAATCTGTCATACTTCTGGTCTCAAGCATTTTATATAAGGGATCTTTGACTTGAATGATGTTGTTAGGTGCTCTTGAGTCAGGTCTGACTCATAGCAACCCTACGTACAACAGAATGAAACACTAACCAACACTGTGCAATGCTGGGACTATGTTAGTGCTTCTCTGCTATTCATAAGACTTTCAATGGCAGATTGTTTTGGGATTGTTTTAAGAGTGGGCTGCCAGGTCCTTCTTCTGTTTTTGTGGTGCTGGAGATTGCACCCAAGGCCTCTGAGAGATCAGAGCAAACACTCTACCAGCTGAGCTAAACCCCAGCCCAGACCTGAATGATGATGTCATGGAACTGCTAGGGAGCCAGCCAGCCAGTTTCTCTTGTGTGCCCACATGGAGGCCTGTGATATGCCATCCAGAATTATTCTGGGATATTATAATAAACAAAACAGGCCAGGTATTTTATCTGGTGGGAGGAGATAAACGATAGACAAACCAACTATTAAGTGATCAAAAAAATCCTCATTCAGCAGTATGTGCCATGCAGAGGATTAAGACAGAGGGATATGGTAGAGTGACAGGGGACTAATTTAGATTTGGTGGTCAGATAAGGTCCTTCTCAGGAGGTGACATTTAAGCTGAAATCATAATGACAACCTTTTACTTGTTGCATATTATGTAACCAAGAGAGGCAAGAGCTTGTACAATTGTGTAGTATAATTCCTGGAGGAGAGCGCATAAGTGCAACCACAAAATACTCCCTAGAGCACTGAGACAACCTGGTGGGTGATGAGGGAATCACAAGCTTGGGCAGAAGTTGCGCCATCATTTTGCCTCAAGCAGTCTGTGGTTGAGGAGACTATTAAGTTCCCATGACCTGTCTATGGTTTGATTGAAGATGACCCTGGGATGGCAGGCAACTACAAAAATGGGTTGGCTGTGCCACGTGGCCAAGCCCAAGGAGTTCTGCAATGTGCAGTATAATTGTTGGATATCTTCAAGTGACATGAAATCTGAGAAATTGAGTGACAATCTAGAGAAGGCAGTGAACTCAGAATCCCTCGAACCTGATGAGGACCTGGCCCGATGAATACCAGGCCCTGGCATTTGAGGAAATCTAGCACTTGGGGAAGGGGGTGGGACAGCGTAGTTAGGAAACATTCATTACTTTCTAGCTTCTCCACAGACTATACAGGAAAGGAGGATAAACATGTTAGATGGCCTCTGGGCTTCCTCTCCCTCAGCTACCCTCACTGTGGGGTTTGGAACTTGGGAAACACTCCTAAATGTGGCACTGCTGTGACATTGGGAGATGTCTATAAAATAAAAGCTTCAGTCAGGCATGGTTTTGCATGCCAGTAATTCCAGCATGGGCCTTATGAAGAAGAATGTGGCATCAGGATTGGAAGAAGACTCATTAACAGCCTGTGTTACACAGAAGACACAACTCTGCTTGCAGAAAGTGAAGAGGATTTCAAATATTTACTGATGAAGATCAAAGACTACAGCCTTCAGTATTGATTGCACCTCAACATCAACAAAACAAAAATCCTTACAACTGGGCCACTACACAACTTCATGATAAATGGAGAAAAGATTGAAGATGTTCAATATTTTGCTTTACTTGGTTCTACAATCAGCACCCACAGAAGCACCAGTCAAGCAATCAAAAGGTGCATTGCATTGGGAAAAGCGGTTGCAAAAGACCTCTTTAAAGTGTTGAAAAGTAAAGATGTCACATTGAAGACACAGGTGCGTCTGACTCATGCCATGGTTTTTTGAGTCACATCATATGGTTGTGAAAGCTGGATGTTGAATAAAGGAGACAGAAGAATTGATGCTTTTGAATTAGGGTGCTAGAAATGAATATTGAATATACCATGGACTGCCAAAAGAACCAACAGATCTGTCCTAGAAGAAGTGCAACCAGAGTGCTCCTTGGTAGCAAGGATGGTTAGACTGCATCTGATGCATATTGGACATGTTGTCAGGAGGGACCAATCCCTGGAGAAGGACATCATGTTTGGGAGAGTGGTACTTAAGCAAAAAGGGGAAGACCCTCAACTAGATGGATTGACACTGTGGCTGCAACAATAGGCTTAAGCATAAAAATGATTGTGTGCCTGGCACAGTATCTGGTAGTGTTTTGTTCTATTGTACATAGGGTTGCTATGAGTTGGACCCAACTTGGGGGCACCTAAGAACAATTCTAGCACTTGGGAAGTGGAAGCAGGAGGATTCTGAGTTCAAGGTCAGCCTAGGCTACATAGTAAGACTGTTTCCAAGAAACAGAACACAACAGAACAAAAAAGTAAAGCTAAACAAAACAACACAACAACAAAACGGCTTTGAGGCATAATTATGCAGATGATTAGAAATGTATTTTCCTTTACTGGTTCTGCTCGAAAATATAGACATATAATGAAATGACTTTGTGGACACTTTTGTATAACCAACTATTAAGTTGAGGAGGGCTAGATATCACTGGTGGAAGTTGCAGAGATGTATGTACATGGCACACACTTTGTCCAGTCACTACAGTGACACATATCCATTATATGGGAAAGGAACCTGGCTGTTCGCACTGGTCCCTACAGTCCTTGAGCAGGATGGGGCCCTTCTGACTCGGGGGGGCGGGGGGCCAGTTTTCCCCAGGCCCCCTGCTAGGAGCTGGCCCAGGGGAAGCACCCATGCAAGTGCACTTGGCTGGGTGTCCTCCTCACATTCCCTGGAAGGTACCAGTGTGCACAGGCCATCTTTCCCTAGAGTACAGACAAGCCCTGTTCTTGCCTTTACTCTCATGTATAGACCTGGGATAGGCAACTCAGGCTCATCCGCCCATCAGTGGAGACCCTGCCTTCTCCTCTCACCTCTGGACAGTGACACATCCACTTTCTTTGTTTCAGCCATGCACTGTCTTTTCCTTCACTGGCCCCAGTTCTTCTCTCTTAATGCTGAGGATGTTTTCCTCTTGTAACAAAAACCTTTCCTTTGACCCTCTGTTTCCTCAGACTGCCCCTGAGTCCACCTCCCTGGGAGAGTGGCTGCTCTCGCTGCTTGTACCCTGCACCCTGGTGACTGATCAGGGTACCCCTCTTATGGCTTGGCAACCTCACAAATTACCCAAACTTTCCCCTGGCAGCTGAAACAAAGAAAGTGGATGCCTTGCACTGAGGCCTCTGAGAACTCCAGCCCAGCCTCTGGAGTGTGACCTTTGAGCTTCTCTGTGTAGCCAAATATTCCTCAGATCAGAAGGCAGCTGTGGTCGCCCTTCAGAGAACATGGAGGCTGGGCAGGAAAGCCTTACCTCTCCACAGCTGGGACTGACGTGGAGGGTGAGCAAATTGGGATTGCCAGTTAAAGACACACCACCACATACCAAGATGTCCCAGATAAAGAAATTGAAAAAATGCCTTTGAATTGAGCCCAAATTTAATCTGCTGAAGGATCTAACGTGTTCAATGTCAGGAATTTGTCCCTGTGTTCAGCAGTGAATTAGAGACATGTGCCATCTTTGTTCAGGGTCTTCCCAAAGCTGACCCAGAGCCAACCATGCGACGCGAGTGTGAGTGGTCTGTTGAGATCCAGCTCCCAAGAGAAGGCAGGAAGGGAGGAGAAGAGGCAGGCTGGGGAAGGGAAGGGAGCGAGGTAAACGTGAGGTTTCAGGCAAAGTCCCAGACCCAGCCTGATCGCTGTGGGTGCTTGCTGTTACTCCACCTCCGGGCACAACGGCTGGCCATGTACGTGGTTCCCACAGCAGTGAGTCATTGGATAAGGGTCGTGGCGGAGATGGGGGAGGATGGAAAGTTCCCAGACACTCCTGATGGGAGAGGGGCTCCAGTGTCCTAGCACAGGCCGCTGAAAGGTCCAGGTGCCAGGAGATTGTAGGTAAAACACTGGAGCTGGGGGTGTGTGAAGAGAGCTGGCAAAGGGCCCCAGAGCCATGCAGCCCTCTTGTGTTCTAGTTCTAGCGTGTGGTGGAATGACTGCAGGACCCCCGGTGCTGACAGCTTTACTAATGGACCAACCCAAGGCCGGAGGCCTATGCTGCAGACAGCCTGGAAGTACTCAGTGACAGGACTGTGCACACACCCCATGACCCGGCAGTGCTCCCACCCCTTTAAATACCCCAGAGAAATCACACAAGTCCCCAGGAGGGCTTGTACACAGATATGCAGTACCACTGTGTTAGTGGTAGCAAAGGACTAGATAAGTCAAGTGTAAGACTGTCCACCTGCCTTTTGCTCATTGGTCCTTCCTGTCCACAGGCTTCTTATCTTCGATTCAGCCAACCATGAATGATAACACTTGCAGAATAATTGTGATTTT
Source organism: Pedetes capensis (assembly GCA_007922755.1). NCBI lineage: Eukaryota > Metazoa > Chordata > Mammalia > Rodentia > Pedetidae > Pedetes > Pedetes capensis. The sequence goes on along the minus strand of VMDO01009115.1, from coordinate 30,630 downwards.
ACAGAGTATCTACACAACTGTTTTCTTGCCATTATTCCTTAAACAATTATATATTTACATAACATTGACATTGTATTAGGTATTACCAGCAACATTGTTGTTGTTGTTGTTATTATTGTTGTTAGGTGCTGTTGAGTCAGGTCCAACTCATAGCAACCATGTGTACAACATACGAAACACACCCCGACACTGTGACATGCCTGGCACTAGGTCAGTGCTTCTCTGCTGTTCATAGGGATTTCAATGGTAGATTGTTTCAGGAGTAGACACCCAGGTCCAGGTCCTTCTCCCTAGCCTGCAGCACCTGGTGTTCCCAGGTTGTCTCCCACCTAAGAACTAACCAGGCTGACCCTGCTTAGCTTCCTGAGATCAGATGGGATGACACCAGGGGGCTACTGCTGCAAACACTGTATAGGTTATGGGTGCACTAGTCAGCTTTCATGTTGCTGTGACAGAATACCTCACAGAGATAACTTTTGCTCATAGCTTCACAGGGTGTCAGTCCACAGTGTCAGGGAAGGTGTGGCCAAGGAGCTCAGTCCAGAGTGGCAGCAGCTGTTGGCAGAGACTTTTCATGTCACCATGTTCAGGGACAGAGAGCCTGACTGGAACCAGGAGCTCAGCTATACCCTTCAAAGGCTCGCCCCAGTGGCCCATTTTGCCAGCTTGGTTCCACCTCCCCAAGTTCTCCAGCCTCCCAAAATAGCAAAGATGAGCCTTGAGGGGCAGTTTATATGCAAACCATAACAATAGACTGTGCCATTTTACATAAGGTGCTGGAGTACCTGTGGATTTGAGTGTTTGAGGGGGTCCTGGAGCCAATTCCTTTGCTATTCTGAGGAAAGACTCCATCTTTCTATGTGTTGGGTCCGCCTTGTCTTAACATACATAGATCATCCATCCATTATTGTTCTGTAAGGGTTTAAATACATTGTAGATGTGTTTTATATGTTGTTTTTATAATTTGAAAAGGAAAATTCTTTTTTTCCCTGGTAATATTATTTTATTAGTAATTTTTTAGTGTACAACTTAATGTGCCATTATGACATTTCCATACATGCATTTCATTGTACAATGCTCATGTTCACCTCCCCTCTCATGACCCCCAGCCCCCATCCTCACCCTTCCCATGAGGGGTATTCCTTCTGCTTGCATGTCTTATTTGTGTGTATATCTATCTATGAACATTATTTTTAAAGAAAATAAAAACTGAGGAATTAACTGAGCTAAAACTGTCAAAAAGGGACAGAAATGAGGAGTAGCAGAATGAAGGAAATAGTGTGGTCTTTCCCTCCCCCTTTGGGGAGAGCTCTTTCTTCCTCCCCCCAGGTTGGCTGCTATGCCTGAGCTGTCAGGGGAATTCCATCCTCTCAAAAGGGTCTTGATTGAGGGCGAGGGCCATCATACTGGCCTGACCCCATTAGGTTTCAAAACACAGACAAAAATGGGATCTAGGAGGTCTGTTTTCCATTATGCACAAATGGAAGCCCCCAAACCTAAAAGAACACCTCACATTTGGTAGATTTTCCCATTTGGGGATATTTGAAAAGTGTAAGATTTTAAGTGAAGTTAATCCTAATAGTGATATATTCAGAGAATTAGAGAGCTGTAGTTTATGGAGAAATGGCAATATTCTGGGAAAAACATGAGGAAATGGAGTGAGTCAGGGCTGTGGCCTGGAGGTCCCTGGATCTGGGAAGTGACTGACGCTGTGATACTATGTAGACTGGGCAAGGTCATGATTCCCATCTGGGATGAGTCTGTCATACAAAACCAAATACATACTTGTATCATTCTTCACAGAATCAAATTCAAATAAACAGTGATCATTCTGTGTAGATCAGCTGCTTCACAGGACTGTAATATTTGTGGAATTCTCTCTATTTCACTAGGAAGATTCCATAACTCTTCTGATTATTTAGAGTTGGCATTGTTCCTAATTTACTACCTCCCAGGAAGAAACACAGTTGATAGACTCTCCTGAAGGATACTGATACTCAAAGGTTAATTTAAAAGGTAGGAGATATTATGTAACCTGGCTTCATCAAATCAAAAGTAAACATACTAGCGTGCTTCCTGGGGAAAGCCCAGCTTTGCAGTCACAAATGTTATTTTCAGTCTTAGATTGTTTCCTGATTCTAGGAACTGAGGCCTCTTTCCTTTCAATTTTAGAAACAACAAAATCAAAGAGGATTAGCACTGACCAAATATAGACACTAAGTTGTCTTTGTTACTCCTTAGAGGAAAGTAGGACAGAAGCTTTTCCAAATGTAAGATTATCTTAAAAACCATTGGGACTTTTCAATGTGAAGACCCCACTGGAATTTTGGGAACGATCAATTGCATATGGTGGACTTGTGTTCGGATGTGACTTTGTTTTGTTAGAAGTATGGAGTGAAATCAATAAAGAGCAATATACTAGATTTTTACAAATAAAGGAATGGAAGTTTCAGGATCACAGTGTGGGGGGTTTAGGAAGACTGGCAGACCCTTTACACCACTCGTAGATGATTTTCAATGCTATGTCAAGGACTAGTAGTACTATTAAAAACGATAGAGGCAATAAATTAGCCAAATATTTGCATTTGTCTTGGCTATTTCCTCTACCTAATCTCCAATTAGTTTCATTACATTAATAATTGTAAATGCACTGGGTAGGTTTATTTTGTTTATTTATTTACTTAGGCACTGTTGGGGATTGAACCCAGGGCTTTGCATGTACAAAGCAATCATTCTACCACTGAGCTGCACCCCAGCTCCTGTTTGAATGGAAGATGAGGGCTGGGGTTTAGTTCAGTTGGAGCTCTGTGATTTCTGAAGCCTTAGGTTTGATCCCCAGCACTCCAAACATGGGAGAAGGACCTAGTAGCCCACACCTGAAACAATCCCGAAACAATCAGCCATTGAAAGCCCTATGAATAGTACAGAAGCACTGACATAGTGCTGGGTATGGCATAGTGTCGAGGAGTGTTTCATTCTGTAACAACAACAACTTTAAAAATCTCCCAATGTAGAGACATTATATTGTTCATTATTATGCTAGTCTCCTGGCAGTGATATAGTATTTATATGAAGTAAAATAAGACTGGTAGGTGGGATGGGCTTTGCAATTTGTTCATTGATGTTTACCAGCTGAAACTGGAAGAATTTTTACTATTCAATCCTTTGTGCCATTCCCATGCCCCGTGCTGATGTCTGTGACATTACAAGGATGCATGTCATCATTTTTATTTATTTATACATATCACTTCATGTTCCCAGCAAGTAGCACAATGTGATATGGAGGGTGTTCACTGTATTTGTGTTGAGTGAGAAGATAAAGGGTAGAGAAGAAGGGAGAGGGCATAGGCATTTCAGGCTGGGGAACTCTCTGGAATGACACAATAATGGTGGACACATGGCATTAAGTATTTGTCAAAACCCTGAGGATATAGAGCACAAAGAGTGAACCCTAATGCGAACTGTAGACCTTAGTACTGCACTGATGCTGGATGTAAAATAGTAGGGGAAACTACATGTGAGAGGGGAGGCAGGAGGGCCTGTAAAAACTCTGCAAGTTTGGATCAGTTTTTCTGTAAACTTAAAACTGCTCTAAAACACACAACAACAAAAAAATATGAATCAAGATAACTTAGGCAAGATGGTCTTAGGATGTGTCTCTTGTAAGCAACAGAAAATCAGATTTAACCAGTATCGGCATAAAGGGAGATGTGTTGGTCTGCTCTTGCAAGCCATGAGGAAGCATCAAGGAAAACTAGAGCTGGGGACCTACACACTGTTCTTCATCTTTGTGACACTGTAGGTTGACGTTCTGTATTAAACCCAAACCGCGGGAGCCAGCAGCTCCTAGGCTCACTAGCTCCCAGCCCGGCTACAGTGAGAAAAGGACTCTTCCCTACTTAGTAGTTTTAAGGAAAAATCCCCAGAAGTTTCTGGTTAGCCTGGTTTAAGCTGACCACTGTGGAAGAAGAGAGCAGGTTGCAGTGACAGTGTAGCTGTGTACAAAGCTAAGAACTAGCAGACAGGACAGGAGCCCACTGCAGGTACTCTGGCCAGACACGGTGTGCAGACTAGGTAGGTAGCTTATGGTTTGGTCTAGGGCATATTCTGAAGCCAGGGCTCCCAAGATTTAGGGAGATGTTGGCCATAAGGGGGGAGAGAAAGGAATGCGATGTGACTTCAGAGTTTTTCTCTTGGATAACTCTAAGATGGCGTGTATTTAACAGAACAGAGGAACATGATGGTGGCCCAGGCTGGAGGACCTTCATTTTGGATATGTTATGGTTTATTGCCATCTAACTGGTGATGTCAAATGTGCAGTTGGATATATGTGTTTTCCTCATGCAAACTCTCTGACATCTGAGACTTAGCCTGCTTTGTTCACTGTTATATCCCTAATATCTAGAAGAATGCCTAGTGCGCAGTGGATGGTCAATAACATTTACTGGAAAGGTGAATAAAGGAGCAAATGAGAGAGTTAATTGTTCAGTACAACAAAGTAGATTGGTTGAGAAAAGTTAGGAAGTATCTGTTTTTAAGTAGAATTGCTTTCCTGGCTGTTACCAAGGAGAGATTTGTAATAGGCCTTCTGTAATAAGCATTTTCTATGAAGAACCATATAAAATGAACCAGACACTTGCAGAGCTTCTGTAAACTTTTATTTTATGCTTATGGGCCACTGCCTACCCAGGACCTCAGCCTCTGGCTCATTTCTACCAAGTTACTTGTTGGGAAGATGTGGTAAAGGTAGAAATTGGAAACATCCCTACAAGTAAACCACAGTTACTTACCAGTCCATAAACAAAATGCAAATGGAAGCCTGTATGGTTATTCAGAAATCTGACTCTGAATTTACAAAATGCACTTTATACATAAGAAACAAAGCATATCTAAAAAAAAGACAGTTGTCTAAACAGAATGGTGTGGGCCCTGGCTTGTGTTACAGGCATATCTCTGTGTGTGATGCCCCGTGGCAGAGGGAGTCTCACTCCTGCCACACAGCAGGCTAACTTCTTTGCCTTGCAATTCAACCAACTGGAACCTGATGTATTTCACTTGTGATTGTGCTAAAATATGATCCAGCAAATTAGCTTAGCTAATTTATTACCAGCAATCTGGTGAAGTTTGATAGAAACACCAGGCAATTTGTCAATCTCATTGCCACATTGAGTTGAAAGTTAGAACAATGTAATACTTCAAAGTCTAATGACTTTTGCTCCAGCAAGGGAAATACCATGACCCCAGACATTGCTTTGTCAAACCAAACAACCTAACAAAACCCTATATTGTTAACCCATGACTTATTCCCCTTCATGGTGCCTCCTGTACCTCATTTGTAATGGTAGCAAGGTCACAAGATTTATGAACACAGGAGATTCCTATGTGTGAAAACTGACCAAGGTGGATTGTGTGATGAACAATCCCCTAGAATCTACTCAGAGTATGTCCTCTGGCACAACACCAGGGCATTAGGATTGGATTAGATTAAATCCATATGTACCATCATACACATGCATATATTACACACACAAATACATTCCGTAAAGACAGTCACAGAAAAATTGGCTAAATTTATAATTTTGTGTGTGTATCTGTGTATACAGCCCCCCCAACCCCACACAATAAAACATTTTTTTCCCTGTACTCACAGTCTGTAAACATCTGGGAAAATGCCCAGCAAAGTCACTATGGGCGCTTTGAAATGGTGACCACTGCGGAAGTGGTGGTGTGGTGGATATTTAGGATCATATTGGGATCCCAGAGAAGTAAAGAATCAAAGGTTCATGGCAGGAGTAACTATATTTCGCTGACTTGATCAACGTATCTGGCCACTTTGAAATTATGTTTCTTATCTGGAAAAAGGTATGACCAAAAAGCCTTTTAGCCAGTTAACATTTTAGGAGAAATTAGGAGAATGAAAGGGGATATGTATTATATACAGAGGGTGACAAAAAGTGTATACACATTTTTTCCATTTTGCTGTTTAAAGAATGCATCATAAGCTTATTCTGATGGTAGAAATATAACCAAAATGTCATACCACACACTGCTACCAAAATTTAATTCAATTTCGAAGAGTAATGCATAGATTACATCTCCTAAAATATGTATACATTTTTGGCACCCCTGATATATGTGTGTGTTACTATTATAAAACTCAAAATCCTTGAAAAATATTCAGTCTTTTTCTCATAGATGTGCTTTAGACTTCTATACATTGCACTGAAAGTCTCTAGCATAGTTAAATGACACACATTTAAATTGTGGAATATGATTTTACATGAATAAAACTCAAATAAAAAAAACATTGGGCTTATGAAAAGTACAACACTTGGTCCGAGTATCATTATTGTTATTGTTTTTTGAGATAAGTTCTTGCTGTTGTAGCCCAGGTTGGCTTCGAACTCATGGTCCTCCTGGCTCTGCCTTCTGAATGCTGGGATTATAAGTGTGTGCCACGACACTCAGCTCCCAAGTTGTCGTCATCTTCTTCTTCTTCTTCTTTTTCTTCTTATTAGTTCTTTTGTTTTGTTTTTCGGGACAAAGTCTTACTGTGTAGCCCAGGCTGGCATGGAACTCACTATGTAGACCAGGTTAGCCTTGAACTCACCTTGATTCTCTTGCTGTTGCCTCCACATACTAGGATTACAGGTATGCACCACCACGCCTGGCTCCAAGTACAATTGTTGAATTTAACATAAAAAATATGTTCAAGATCTCCTTAACAAAACACAACTAAGAAAAGAAAAGATAGGTTCTTAAAAAGTCTTTAAGTAGCAGCTATTAGCCTGCTGTATGTGGTCATCAGTCTGTGCTTTAAATGCCTGGGTATGTTGTACCTTTAGAAGTCATGTTTTAAAGATAAAACAGTGACATGAGAAACATTAACATAATTGCTCACCTGAATATTGTTTTTCTTTTCTTTTCTTTTCTTTCTTTTCTTTTTTTTTTTAAACAAAATATGTTTAGATAAGCTCAAATAATCATCTCTAGCCTACTGTGCAGTTAAAAAATACTGGTACCAAATGACATTTCAAAAAAGGTGTTAAACCCATGCTATATTTGTCCAAAGGGGGGAAAAAGTCATAATCTCTAAACTCTTGTGATGGCCAGTTGTTTGTGAATAACAGAACTTCCATGAAAGCTGGTCACGAACTTGGAAACTCTTATTTTCTTCCCAAGGCAGTGAATATCCTTTGGGTTTAACTGTCTCCATTCTCTCCCAGCTCCCCACATTTCTCAGTGTTGAATGTGACATGCAGAATATGTAAGTTGGATAAATTACAGAAGTTAGATTCATTGCCCTCGTGGGTATGAACCAATCCTCTGTGCTGTTTGGGAATCATCCGAGAGCAATTTTTTCTGGGAGTGGGACTCTGTTAAGGAGGAGGGAGCAGAGAAGAGATTTCTGGAGACACAGGTGCCATGTGATTCTCCTCTCCAGTAGGGTTGGGAGGAGCTGCTCCCTGGTCCTCAGGTTAGTTACCGCTGTCCTTGTGACTGCTCCTCTCTGTGTTGTGGTGGTTTTGGTCATGGTTCTTCCATTGGATGCTTGTTCCATTCATGGGGACCGAGGTCATCAAGCTTTTGGACTGGTGACAGCAGCAACAGAGGCAGGACTGGGAGAGGGAGGAAAACGTACATGAGCCAAGGCAGCCTACCAGCCTGTTCCCAGCTGAACAGAGACCCAGCGCCCACCAGCAAGGGGCCAGCACCCATGCACCCTGGAGGACAGGGAGCCAGCACAGTGATCTAGAAGGTGGGTCCCATCCCCCAGGGAAAGAGATCTCTTGCTTCTCATTTTAATTCTATTCTCTGAGTGCAAGAGCTGGGGAAAGCAGGATTGGCCAGATGGTGGGTTCTCCTCTGCCTGGCTGGGGAAGAGCCTGGAGGGGGCCTTGGCTTTGCTGTGAGTGCCCTGTGTGGCATCAGGTACCTCATCAGGTCCTCACTGCAACCCTGGGTTTAGGTGCTATTTGGCCCCCTTTATGAAGGAGGACAGAGAGGCCCAGAGAGGATAGAAGAGCAGAACTTGAAATAGAGCCCAGGACACTGGACACTTTCCCTTGGGTATCCACCTTTTAAGGAAGACCTATCAGACCATGTGCTTAATTTCTATGAATTTGTGCCTCAATTTGCCTTCTCCCAATTAATAAGTAAATTAATTAGCAAATGATACCAACTTTAGCATATAAAATGTATTAGTTATGTCCTGTTTGTCAGTCCATTTTAAGCACAGCATTTTGTGACTTGTAAACATTTTCAAGAAGACCTCAAAAATATGATAGCTAAAAGTTCCATACCAAGTCTCATCCATTTGGGTAATTCTTTGGTTAATGTATGTCTGTCTCCTTTTCACCTGCAGGTTCTTTGAGGGCATTTATTATGTTTTCCTTCTCCGCTCTATCCCTAATAATAATCAACTCACACTGAGCACTTACACTTGAAGAGCTTTAGGTATGTTATCCTACTGAGCTTTAATTAGGTGATAATTACTGTGGTCAGATGAGGAAACTGAGGAACCAGGAGGGGTACCAAGTGGTCCTGGGTTAGACCATTAGCAGATGCAGAGCTGAGATGTCAGCTGAGGTTATATGCTTCCAGAACATGCCCCTCTGACCTCCATGCTGCTCTGCCTGACATACCATGAGCTAAATTAAACATCCTTGTTGAAGATAACAAAACCCAGTTAGCATTAGCTAAGTCCTGGTAAACTCATTCCAGTAACTGGAAAAGTGCCCCATCAATTAGACGTACTTGGGGCTCCTGTAGGACGTAGCTGGCTTAACTGGAAGGAAGTCTGAAACAGAAGAAAACTGCTGGCAAATGAAATGATAGGAGTGCAGATGTCCACAGCAATGAACATTTGCTTTCCTAGAAGAGGCGATTACTAAATGCCTACTAAATTTAGTAGCATTTAGCAAGAGCTTTCTTAACAGCAGAGTTTATGTTTTACTAAGACTGTGATTAAAGTCTAAGACAACGTAAGGTGTGGATTGGTTTTAGGTAGTTGGTGTGCCTGGAATTGACATTTTAGCATTTCTTTTTAAATGACAGCACTAGGCTGGCATGTAATTAAGTTAGTCCTTTTAGTTTTACTTCCAAATATGCTGTTATTGGAATAGATACTGCTTTTCTGCTACACTGACAATGTGACCCTTTTTCTGAGCAACAGAATGTGATTTTCAATTCTCTAATGAAAAAGATTGTGGCCAATCACAGTAGTATTAAAATTGGAATTGGTTGTTTGTTGGTTACTTAATATACTCATGTGAAAGTTCACGAAAAATGCTTGCAAACAGTCTTACCTGGAAACAATTTTTAAATTTCTTGCTCACAAAATATAGAGCTATTGGGTTTATACATGAATTCATGGTTGCCAAGTTAATCCCGATGTAATCCATGAGCAGCAAGAAACTAGAGCAAAAGAAAATAGTGTAGAATAATTAGAATATATTGTTTTAAAATCTGCTAGGTAGCATTTCTCCCTAGGATAAGCATTTTTCTTGCCCAGAAGCCATGTCTTATAGGTGGCAGTTAGAATTTTGTAGAAAGTGCTGGGTTAAGTGGCAATTTCAGCTTTGCAGGACAGTTACAGATAGATCAACCCCTTGGTTAGCTAAATCCCTTCTGCACAGCCTCAGGAGGGGAGTGGCAGGCTTACAGACATGGGTTACACACACTTTAGGATCAGTTATGGGCGATGTCAGCTAAAAAATAATCAACTTTGCAATTTTAATTTTCAGTGCTAAGGAGAATGTAAAGTAGATGTAAAAATTTTATAAATGTGAAAAGCTGTGAAACTCCAATTTCCTAATGGATACGTAGAATCATACCTAAGTAATTCACATCGGTTCTTGTCCATCTCATCATAAACGGTTTTCTTCAAAATACGGCTTAAATGAAGAGGGAACCAGCAAAGAGCAAAAATTACAACCAAGCAGAAAACGGTTTTCGCCACTTCTCGACGCTAAAGGAAGTAGAAAAATACAAATGCTCCAAGTTTAGTGTTTTCCCACTAGTTGAAAGAAATACACATATCCTCAAAGATAACTCTTTTACAAGGCAATGAGTACATTGCATGACAGTCTGCTATTCACTTACCCAGTATCCATTCTCTTGAGTCCCTCACTGTCTCTCAGATCCCTGGTTTTGCTATGGTAGCAGGGGAATCCTCCTGATCATGTAACTGGCCACCTGCACAGCTTCAGTAGGAACTGCTCTGTGGGTTCCTGGATGAGCCATTTGAAAGTGGGGGGACATGGGTGCACACACAAATGTATTCTGTGGCCTTCCCCTTCCTGCTGCCTGGAAGTTGGATTTGAAAAGAGAGATGCCACTACTGTCTCCTGAACTTGGAAGGAAAGGAAGGCCAGCGAAACAACAGATACTTGTCCTCTAAGCTCCTTGCCACTGCATTGATAGCACCTGAACTCTGTGTAGGGGAGGAAGATAAACCCGTATTTGGTCAACTGCTTCTTATTTTGGATTTTACCTTACCAATATCCAAGCACAATCCTTAACTGATAAAATTATTTTTATTATAATGAAGAGAAATTAGAGACAACTGAACAAGACAAAGAACCTTAGAGAGTACTAGTCAAAGAGTGGCCAAGCTTTCTGCTCCACGCCAGCTCTCCTGTGGTTCTACTGGAAGGATTTCCAGCCAGCCTTGCGTTACTGCTGTTAGAGCCTGTTACAGCTTTGAGAGAGACCGAACCAAATTTCAGCTTCATTAGAACTAAATCTTGGCCACCAATATCCATTTGGTTGAATAAATTTCTTAGCCATGAGTACAATAGGGTAATGGCTATCATACCCAACTGTCCTTGGGGAATCCAACATGAAAAAGATGTGGAAATGTTCTTTAAAAACTTAAAAATGCTATGTATGTAAATGCAAAGTAGCATATTAATATTTTTCCTAATCCCTACTTAATTATTTTCGGGGCACGTATGACTCAGAGTTTAAACAGACTCAATCATTGCACTAATGCAAAACCCAACATTTAAAACACTATTTTTTCACAAATCCATTGGAATTAATTTCATCCATTACAGGGATGAGAGTTAATAATTGCTTAATATGTTCACATCTGAAGCATTTGAAACATTCATGCCTGAACAAAATCATACTAAAGTTTCTTAATGTAATTGTCCTGCTAAATGTCAATAAAAGCTAATAGCTACCATTTGTATGACACATTAGATTTTATGAAGTACATACATGCACATCAATTCCTTTGATTCTCATAATAACACTCATATATTATTATGCCCAATTTAAAGATGAGGAGCTGAAGCTCAGAAGAATCAGTGTAGTAGTTGAAAAGAGTTGCTAATGAGGAATGATGCTTGAGTATGATAATTACATAGCACAGACTTAGAGACTCCAGCAACAACTCACAATACCTTTTGGTGTGGTTGGATGTTCTTATGTACTTCTCAAAAAACTGACCAGCAGGCTAGTTTTACTCTTTGAGCTAATATAGATTAACATTTGCTGAGTACCTCCTAGGAACTGGGTACTATTAGGCACCTTATATGCCTTTGAACGTCCCCATTAATGTATTATTACACACATCAGATGAAAAACTAGACACTTAAAGAAGTTAAGCAATTTGCCAAAGATCACAGAACCAAGAATTGTAAGAGTCAAGGTTTTCCTTCTAAATCCCCAAACATTATGTGTTTCATTTGCTGCCCAGGAGGTACAAACATTAGCTCACAATTCACACATTTATTCTAGAATTTGAGGCTCTCCAAAATTTTACCTTTTCCTCTGTATTCAATTCTGTTTCCTATCATGATTCTTACTTTTGATGTTGCTGCAATGAAATTCATTACCTTTTCCTCACTCCTCAAATGAACAGTGCCCAGTGCATGTTCTGACAAGACTCCTGTCCTTCTGCCCGAGATGCCCTTTGTCCTCTTCTCCATCAAATACCAGTTAACCTCTGAGGCCTAGGTCAATCCCCCTCATTGAGGAACTCATATGCCCCTGGCTTTCTTAGTAAAACCTCCTGAGATCACACTTCCATTCCATTTTCCTTGCTTTTCCTTTTTTTTCCCCCTCTAATACTCAGAGGTTGAATGCAGGGCCTCAAGCATGCCAGGAAAGTGCTCTACCACTGAGCTTCAATCTCCAACCCCCTTTTAAATTTTTTATCTTGAGACAGAAGTCTCACTAAGTTGCACAGGCCTTGAACCCATGATCCTCCTACCTCATCCTTCAGAGTTGCTTGGATTACAGGCATGCACTGTAGTGCCTGGATTTTTTCGCTGTGTGTTCTAATAGTTTTGTGTTTGTATTTTATTTCTACAATGAGACTGTGAACCCTGCAAGGGAAGAAAGCCATGTGCCTTGCTCTGCCCTGGCACAGTTCCAGGCCCAGTGCAGGTGGAGACACCACACACATGTCCAGCACATTTCTGGCAAAATCTCTGGGCAGGTCCTCTCTCTCTGAGCCCAGCCTCCAGGGCCATGTGTTTCACAGAGAGCCTCACCATTTCACAAAAAAATGCCTCACTGTGTAACTATAGAGAAAACAGTGACAAGATAGTACCTTTATTTTTAGGAAACCAGGCTGAGTTTTCCATATACAATATGGTTATATGTTGCTGGAGGGTGGGGATGTGTTCTGAGAAATGTATAGTTAGACAGTTATGTCATTATGCAAACATCATGAGTCTGTCAGTGTGTCATGCTGTGTGGGCTTGTGTGTTGCTGTGATGCTGAAAGCTGTGCCACCGGTATCTCAGATACCAGCAGGGCCACCCATGGTGGACAGGGTTCAGCTGAGCTTCGAGGCTAAGACAGACTACGGAGAAGGACCTGGAAGCCCACTCCCAAAACAACCAGCCATTGAAAACCCTATGAATAGCAGAGAAACACTGTCAAATACATATATTGGTAAATGAGCCCCCCATGCTGGAAATCATTCAAGAAATGACTGAGGAAGAGTTGCTTCCTCAAAGTAGAGTTGACCTTAGTGATGAGAATGGAGGAAAGCCCCTGCAATTTCCTTTTGCTGATGTGGCACTACTCAAAATGAGAAGAAATGTAGTGGCTGCAACAATGGGCTCAAACTTAAAAAGGTCATGTGCATAGTACAGTGTTGGTAGTGTTTCATTCTGTTGTGCATAGGATCAGTATGAGTCAGACCAGACTTGATGGCACCTAACAAAAGACATCATAGAGTGACATCATAGAGTATACTTACACAAGCCTAGATGGCAGAGCCTACTGCACACTTAGCTGAATGACATAGGCTGTTGCTCCCAGGCTACACACCCGTACAGCATATTACTGCACTCAACACCTTAGGCAGTTGTAACACAGTGGTGTTTGTGCATCTGAACATATCTACGTGCAGAACAGACACAGGAAGAATTTCTCAGTTCCACTCTAATCTCACAGCATTAATATATATGCAGCCTGACACAATGTGGTTATGAAGGGAATGACTGCGTTCACAGGCCAATTTCAAAACAGTCTCAGCCAGGGTTTCATGATCTTGGTGGGTTTACCTGTTTGAGATGTTCACTGAGAGCGATTCTCAAGCTGCCGTTCCTTCTGTTTAGCATCTCACATGTCATGAGGGTGTAGAAGATGGCAGTGCACACCAGGGGCATGCAGAAATAGAACCCAAAGAGCCACCAGTCCTTTACATCTTGGTAGAACTGCCAGGGAAGAGAAGAGAGGAGGGACATGAGATGTGAGTCAGCTGTGCACTGTTGCTGGCTGCCCACAGCCTTTGTACTTGCAGATAAACTGGTATGTTCACGCTCTCTGTTAGTGGTTAGTAGAGGGCTGGGCTGGTGCTCAAAACTCAACTTTTTGAAACTTTAGAATTTTTCCTGGCTCTATAGTAGCATATGAAGATGATCCTGATAGGCTACTTTGTATAAGCTGAAGTTGATTTCACTTACACAATGGAAAAACCCTAACCAGTAAGAATTCCCTTCTGAAGCTCATAAAACATGATCTGAGACATGTTTATCTTTTTTTACTGAGGAGCCTCAAAATTTTGCTAGAGCCTGTTTGACTTTTTATTGTGGCTAAAGTGCTATCTGAGGCACCTAACAATAGCAACAAAGTGCACTTAATGTGAATTTCTTATTTGGGAAAATTGATGGTTATGAAAGGCTCATTTGTGTAGCTTTGGTTAATGGGAGTTAACCCCTTGCCTGGTATGCCTGCTATGTGACCCCATGCCAGCCAGTTTGAGCCATCAATAACTTTACTCTGTCTCTCTTTTAATACTTTCCACCTGGAAACTATTGAGGCAGCATACCTTATCTGAAGGCTGAATTAGCATTATCTCCCTCTGGGCAAGGATTTGTAAATAACAAGACTGTTCAGTTATATGTCGTTTTTTTTTAAAGATAACTTAATACCCTATAAAAATGAAAGTTGGACAGTGATATACAAATTCTTCTTCCCACTAAATTAATCATAGACTTGGGAAGAAATGCTTTTTCCTTCCTTGTGTTTCTCCAGATTGTTTATTTGCCAAGGATAATGCAGCTCCTGTAGGAGCTCAGTTCCCACAGTAAAAATGATCACAATGCTCTGTGAGAAACTGGACAATTTCTGAATACAGACAGGAGCCCAGTGGGCTACATTTACAACATGTCTACTAAAATAATCTAAAAGTGATTTCTGAAAAGAAAAAGTTCAGGTGTGTTCTCAATGGTTTTTGTGCGCAGGCCCTTTGGAAGTCTGGTTGATACTCTAACCCTTCAGAGAACAGCACGTTTATATGAAAAATAAAAAGTACATGATAACAATGGAAACCAAGGACCTGGAACACAGCTATCGAAACATTAAAACCAAAATTTTCATGTATAATATGCGTATTTACCAATAAATTAAATAACAGACCTAATGGTTACTCTAATGACTACCAGAGTGTCGAAGCACAAATGTTTCAATATTAGTAAACTGTATTTTTATTGGTGGAAAAGTCTTGGAACTCTTAAATACTATTGTGGTATGTGGTGTACATTTGTAACTTAAGGAAATGACAAATTTCATTAGAAGCTAGTGAAAAAAAATCCAAGCTCGCAGACCCCAGAATTCTACCCTCACAGTCCCCCTCCTCCTCCCCATTGCCCTGCAGGTTTTCAGTCTTGAACCTAAGAACCCTCAGAAGGTGCTGCCTTTTTTGTTTTGAAGTGTGGCACAAGCACTCCTTTGTGCATCCCTGGGCTCCTCCTCTGAAGCCCTTTCTTCCTGGGGCATTGGCCTAGAAGCAGCTGCAGGGGGTCTGGAAACTGACCCCTGACAGGGCTGGGTGGAATCTCCTGGCCCCTCCTGGGCAGAGGCCAATTGAGAAAGCAGTTGCACATTCCTTTTGAACAACAAGGGATCGGATGAGGCCTCAGGTCAGTCTAGGGAAGAGCAAAGTGGAGGAGGAAAGAGTGGAAGAAGGAGCAGAAATACAGTTAGAAGAAGGAGCAGGCCTGTAGACTTGGAATGAACTCCCAGACATCATCAGTTCAGCCCAAACTCCTTCTTGCAGCCCTGCTGTTTTGATGGCCATCCTTTGCTTGAATGCTCACACGGCAGACCCAGGCTCTGTGAAGTAACCCATTTCATTTTGTCCAGCTTTAGTGATTAGTGAGTTACTCCGTGGATTGACCTCTCTCCTCCAGTGTTTTCCTCTGGGTTATCTACATTGCTTATTCACAGTGCCCTCATTCTGATAACCTCTGACTGTCTGGTTTTTCATTGTGAAAACTGACCTAGTTAAAAAAGTCAATCGATAAATAGCAGATTTCAATTTTAAGGCGACAAGTTCAGCAGTTTTCATGAGCACTTTTAATTAAAAAAAAAAAAAAAAAAGAATTTCCAAACAGGATTAACTGATCACCTGCAAAACCATGAATTTTTTGAATTTTCCAATTTAGGAAAGGAGATGTATATAAATGATAAATATGGAATCTGACCTGCACGATGCTTCCATCAAAAAGCTAAATTATGCTCATTTAAGAGGCATAGTTATCCTTTTGGTTCTCCTCCTTTGACTATACATAACTAGTTTTGCAAGGGAAATATGCATTTTAAACCTTTTTCCCAATCCACTTAGGCATGTACCTCAGCTTTTCAGAGAAGCACTAATGTGGTCAGAGGTACTGAACAACAACTGAATTTGTTAAACTAAAATACTCTCTTAAAAAGTTCTGCAACTTAGTATTAATTTGTATATCAGACAATCCATATTAATATAAGCATAGGTAAATACTAGTTTGTACTTTGAAGTAGTAAATCCATGTTTAAAACATGCGCGAGAGCAACATGCATGTCCCCAAGACTGTAAAACAAGCGTCTGCTATCTGTCAGATGGAATTTGTGGACAGTGTTCTTTGTTATAAAAACCAATAGCATATGTACAGTACACACATGAGCTTTTTGGTGCAGAACAGTTGTGCGGACAGTTGTGTTACAATATAGGAGTGAGAAGCAAAATAGTTGTTTTATTTAAGAAGCTAACCCCTGGTTTAGCATCTCCTTTTTGTGCAACTGATCAATATTGGAACTACAGCACAGCATATCCAGCATCAGGAGATGCCAACGAGATTTAAGATGGAGACCTCCTCCCCTCCCCAGTACACTCTTTTTAAGTTCCGGTGAAAATTCAAATTTAGCAAATCTAGTGAATTAGAAGAACTATGAGTACCTCCATGAATTTTGACGTGGCATTGAGCATGCAGGTTTTGTGCTGTTCACCCCTGTATTCAAAGGGCACCATGACGAAGCCAATGGCTTCAGGGATGGCCAGGACAAAGGAGAAGATCCAGATGGAGACAATTTCAATGGCAGTAATCAGGGGAATCCCAATTCCCTGAACACGGCTCCAGGAGGCCACTGCTCTGTACCTGGTGGGGCAGGCAATGAAATCAAGTTGTTAGTAATGAATTAGTTAGGATATTTTACATTTACTTCAATGAAAAACAAATTATAAATGCTAGAGATTTCCTCTCCTTGGTAAATGACCAACCATTGGCTTTTTAGGAATTTTCTATGGGTCTTTGAAAAACATGTGGAGTTGTTAAGATTTCCACCCATTTGAAAACCAGTTGCCTGGCAGGCCTGATTCTCAGACCCATATTTGAGGTCTAGTGAAGTCTTGAGAGCTTAGAATGTGGCAGCAACAGAGAGATGTGGCTGGGTGTTTTAAGCTGGGGGAATGTTGACGGTGGATGGAAAGGGGAGTGAAAGCTGTTAGTACTTTTTGTAATATCTTATTCCTCTTTCTATATGAGAAAGCCTGTAGCCATAGCCCTGTGGCATCCGATCCCATCAGATCTGGGAAGCTAAGCAGGGTCAGGCCTGGTTAGTACTCCCATAGGAGACCACCTGGGAACACCAGGTGCTGTAGTCTTGGGAGAAGGACCTGGCAATCCACTTCCAAAAATCAATCTGTCATTGAAAACCCTATCAACAACAGAGAAGCTCTGATAATAGTGTTTTGCCTGTTTGTACACAGGGTTGCTATGAGTTTGGATACCGAATCGATGGCACCTAACAACAACAACAACGTATGAGAAAAGAAAACTTGAGGCATTATCTATGAAGTACATATCATTGAGTGAATATTTATCAAAGATATCCCATTCTCTCTTCCCTTCTTCTGCCCTTACAGTATGATCACAGTGTTAGAACCAGGTGTCAGCTTTAGTCAATAAATATTATTTGCGGTAAATGTCCAAAGATGACTATAACTCTCCCATTACAGTGCTGTTCTACACTATGTAAAACCAAGTGATAAATACCTTGGTTCCTAATCTTTAGGGTTTCAGTCTAATAGAAAAGACTGGTTTGTACAAAGTATAGGATATAAATGGAACAGAACAAGTGTCGATCAAAACCTCTCTGGCATTAAGAAATTATGCTTAGTTTATTTTTTAGTTTAACATTTTCATGAAAATAATCACCTTTAAATGTTAAGAGTAAAGAAAGTCTTTGACCTGATGTGATGGTCTACTACTAACTGCTTTTAGACTTACTATTAAGAAAAGACCTGGGACATGGTATGGTATTTTTTTGTGGCTTCATTCTTGAAATTTTTGTTGCTGTTGTAATGGAAAGGAAATATTTTCTTTTTATAGCTTTTGTTAGATAGTGCCAGAAGAAGGCTGTAAAACAGACCAAAGCATTGGTGACAGGTGGATTTGGGTTTGCAGGACATGTAACTTACTGTAGAACATTAATCAATAAAGCCAAGGATATGTACAAGCTACCCTTAGCCACCAAGATGAGCTCCTATCGTTTATATTTAGTGTACTGTCTCAGTATGTCTACACATTATATCTATGAAAACACAGCTTCTAGGAGTTATGATGCCTAATTCTTCACCAGAATAGCTTATAAATCACAACCTATGGACTTAGATAGGTTATGTCACATGATGTTTATACGGCATGAATTGCTGCAGAAATGTTTTCAAAACATTTTTATGGTAAATAAGATTTGTGTACAATAAAAATCTCTAGAAAAAGTTCATGTTAGTTCAGAGTGGAATAAAATATAGCTATGCAAACAGACCAAGAAAATCCTTTTACAATATAGCCTAGATTGCATTTTAAAATTTATGGTTATTTCCAGTAAGATAAAGATTACTGTTTATTTTGCTTTCCATTTCTATTTATTTTTCTTTGTTGCCTTATTGAACTGGCAGCCTGATGTCCAGTAAAAGCTAAAGGAAATGGAGACGGAATGTCTGTATCCTAAGGCTCCCAGCTGAGTTACACCTATTGCTTCTCTCCCTCCTTAAGCTCAGGTGATTCAGATAAAACACCCTATCTCATCAGAGAGGAAGAAGCTAGTTTTCCTAGCTAGGATTTGGGGTGGAAGGTGGTTTAAGGAAGACAATATGGTCAACATAGTTGCTTTGTTTTGCTTTCCCTCCATCCCGCCCGTCTGCCCGCCTGCCCATCTGCTTGCTTGCTTGCTTGCTTGCTTTCTCTTTCTTTCTTACTGGGGGGTTGAACCCAGAGCCTCAGGTATGCTAGGCAAGTGCTCTACCACTGCGGTGCATCTCCAACAACCACCCCCCCTTTTTTTAATTTTGGGACAAGGTCTTTCTAAGTTGTGCAGTCTTCCTCTGATCTCAAACTTGTGATCCTCCTGTCTTAGTCTTTTGTGTCACTGGAATTAGAGATGTGCACGATGGTGCCCAGCCTGGTCAACATGCTTTTAAGATGAATATATTCACCAACTACCTTCTTTTTATAACATGCCATGAGTTCCCAGAATATTACACACTGCTATGGTTTGGATAAGTGTCTCCCAAAGGCCTATATACTAAGAGCTTGGTTGCCAGCCTGTGGAGCTTTTGGGAGGAGGTAGAAATTTTAAGAGGTGGGGCCTAGTGGGAGAAAATGAGGTCACTGGACCATGACCTTGAAGGGGACTGTGAGATGCTAGTTTCTGCCTCTCTGTCTCTCCTTCCCCACTGCCATGAAGTGAATGGTTTTTCTCCACCACACACTCCTGCCATAACATACAGCCTGGGCCCAGGCCCTAAAGGGAAGGGCCAACTGACCAAGGAGAGGATCTCCAAAAATATGAACCAAATAGGCTGTTCCTCCTTATAAGCTGATTATCTCAGATATTTTGTGATAGTGATGGAAAGCTAACCAACTCACATAGAATTTAATGGAAATTCAACATGTCTATATATGTAGACTCTGCAGCCATAGCACTGTGGGTCTAATCCCATCAGATCTCGAAAGCTAAGCAGGATCAGGCCTGGTTAATACTTGGATAGGAGACCGCCAGGGAACACCAGATACTATGGGCTTGGGAGAAAATTCCAAAAATCAATCCACCAATGAAAACTTTATGAATAGCAGAGATGCACTGACAATAGTGTTTTTCCTGGTTTACATAGGGTTGCTATGAGTCAGACACCCACTTGACAGTACCTAGCAACATATATGTAGAAGTTTTAGTGTCTAGTACACTACATGATTCATAATCGGGCTGGCCTTTTATTAACTCATAGCATAGAGAATTATAGTACTTTCTATTTGTTTAAAATCTATTTATATATTTTCATTTTTCTTTTATTTTTTGCAGTACTTGGGGGGACTGAACCCAGGGTCTCACACATGATTTGCAAGTACGCTACTACTGAGTTGCACCCTTAGCCCATTTATTTTTTTAGTTTAGTTTAGTTTAGTTTTAGTTTAGTACCTTAACTCTAGGCCTGTTTATCTACTTGCCAACATGGGGGTCCTACTAGGACATCTGATGGGCATTTAAACACACCCAAACCAGATCTCGCCCCAAAACCCTGGTGTTAGCCTTCACTCCTCTTCCATCATACCTCTGATCCTTTTGCGAGTCTTGCGATGCCTTGCTTGGAGACCTATCCAAATGCACCCATTCCTCAGTGTCACACCAGTTCTCACTCTGCCTGGATACTGCACTAGTTTCCTGATTGGTCTGCCTGCAGCCACTCTGCCTTGTCACAGCCTGCCATGGACACAGCAGGGGGAGGGAGCCTGTTAGGTTGGATTAGGGCACCTCTGCTCAAAACCCCCAGTGATTTCTGCCCCACTGTGGGAATACCCACAAGGTATCCTCAGAGTGGCTTTCTCTCTTCCTTCAGGTTTTTTCTCAATAGTGTCTTTTTATAGAAACCTTCCCTGGGCACCATACCTAAAATTTCCAACCTCCATTCCAGAATGACCCTGTCCTACTCATTCTCCACTGCAGTTACTACCGTATGACCAACAAAATGTTTTCTTTCTTTCTTTTGTTTATTGTCTATGCCAAACCCTCTCTTTAGAATATAACTTGTAGAAGGTCAGACATTTTGAGGGTTCTCCCAGTACTCATGAGTGATGACGTTGCAGTACTGGGGGTTGAACCCAGGGCCTTGCCCCTGCATGCTCTGCAAGTGCTGGACCACTGAGCTTTTGTTGTTATTACAGCTTGTTTCTTTGTCATGCATTTGTCTTTATTCCAAAGCCAGTAGCACTTCACACTCTGAACATTTTCTGAGTTTTCAAGTGAGCCCTGGGTTAAGCAACAGATAAGAAGCTAACACAGAATCAAACCATTTGAAAACAAGGAGGGGCCTTTGGGCTGATCTTCCTTCCCCTCATGGTACAGGTGGGAACCCGAGGACTGGGAACACATGGGCTGGCCTGTGGCAATGGCCTTGGCTTGGTCCCCAGTGAGCAGGCGCCTGGTCAGGGCTCTAGGCTGCCACCTCTCAGGGGGATTCTCTTCCCACAACAGCACTTTGTTCTTGGCCATGTGATGTGCCAGAATAAAAGGATAAATTATGTTTTATTTATGTAAAGATGATTGTTGTTATGTATGTGTCTGTAAACAGGCTTTTACATGTCTTCAAAGCCAGGGGCATTTCATGCATGTTTTTAGAATCCTGAATATATGGTCTAAGACAGTCATGACATTAAAAAACCTTTAGGATGGACCAAACTTAAAAACATTATAAAATAAAATTTAAATTAAAAAATATCCCTTCAACAAAATCTTATTTTTTGCTTATTATTTGCCCATTGCTAGTCTTACAGGCATAGGTTGAATATATGTTATATCAGTAACAATTTTTGCTCTATTTACATGAAAAAATACTCCTTCATGTTTTTATATAGGCATGGCTCTTAGCAATCTAATGGCTACACAAGATAACAAGATATTGATACCATGCACATAAGTCTTTCTCCTATGTTTGCACCATTTCTAGTGTGTCATGGTTGTGAATAGCATGTTTGCATGCGTAGATTTTTTTTTCCTCTTTCTGAATGATTTTCCTGGATGAATTATCTTGACTGGGATTGCTAGATCAAAGGAATGAAATGGTAGGTCAAGTATCTTTTTCTCTCTCTTTCTTTCTTTCTTTTTCTTTTTCTTTTTTTTTTTTTTTTTTTTTTTTTTTTTTTTTTTTTTTTTTTTTTTTTTTTTTTTTTTTTTTTTTTTTTTTTTTTGCGGTACTGGGGGTTGAACCCAGGGCCTTGCGCCTGCATGCTCTGCAAGTGCTGGACCACTGAGCTGCACCCCCAGCCCATTTTTTTTATTTTGTGAGACAGGGTCTTGCTAAATTATGCAGACTGGCTCTAGTCTCAAACCTGCGATCCTCCCGCCTCCGCCTCCCGAGCCGCTGGAATTACAGGCGTGCGCCACCTGGCTTTTCTTTATTTATTTGAGACAAGGTCTCATTATGTAGTTCAGGCTGGCCTCGAACTCATAATGCTCCTGCCTCAGCTTCCCAAACATTGGGATCAAGGTGTGGCCACCATACATGGCTCAAATACTTTATAAAATATTTTTAACAGGTGCCTGTGGATGGTTGCTTGCCTGTGTCTGAATTTATTAGATCTTCCATTCTGCCATTTCCATAAGGGAAAGTGGCACTTCTGTCTTTACCTTTCCACCCATCTTTAAGAAATAGCAAGTGACCATTTGTAATGGTTGCTTATGACTTGTATTTCCTGCGTGATAGACAAAGCAACTGCCATACAAAGGGCTGGAGGCAGAGTATTAGCAGAAAGAACCTTCAAAGAAGCCTTGTGAGTGAGGTGAAAGGAGTGTTGCACGTGCTTGGACACTTCTGCAGCTGAGCTCTTTAACTGGGTTGGCCAGTGGTGGCTTCAGTTGGAGCATGGCTAGGATGATGCTCCATCTCTTCCAGGGCTGGCCTCTGACAGTGGCGAGTTCCACATGGCAGCCCGGAGCCTGCCAGAGCAGAATGTAGAGAGTTGAACTTAGAGTTCCAGCTGTCCCGGCCAAGGTGCCAGACAAGTGAGCTGTGGACCCAGGAGACAAGCTTAGCGCCAGCTGAAGTCCGCCAGCAACCCCAGTTGAAGTGACAAGGAGCAAGGAGCCCAAATCCCTGACCTGTATGTGGTGGGCTGTGATAAAAGGGTGGTTTTAAAGTGCTAAGCTTGGGGGAAGTTTGTTATCAAAGTGAAAAGGGCAGCAATATTAACCGGTTATCTGATCTTGACAGAAGAATAAGATATAGGATGAATAATTATGTGCAACAGGGAATGGACCCAAAATGAGACCTCGAGTTGCCCTGGCCAGTGTGTGACTTTGTCTCTGTCCACCTCCTGTACCTCTCTCTTGAGTCAGCTGTTCCTTCTGTATCTTCACTTGTTACACAGCAACCAGAAATTGTAACACAAAGAGAAGAACGAGAAATCAAGTCCAAGTCTAAATAAAAAGGAAGTTTTCCAGAAAGTTACCTTTGAGCTTCTTGAATTATGATACTCCTTTCAGAATATCAGAGACCTCTGAGCAATTATTTGAAATGATGGGTTGAAGAACTGACATTGGCTTTTGAGTTTTAGGCATATAAAACAAAGCTTCCTTATTAATGGATCTTTGCAACTTTTCCAGGTATCTAATTATACATCACTCTGGAATAGTCGTCAAAGAGTTTTATCTTTTTATAGACTCTTTCCCCAGACATCTCTTAACTATGAGTTGGACCTGTACCCAGACTGTTTATGGCTGGAGCCATCATCTTCTTTAAACAAGACTGTTAACCTCACAAAGAATAGCACTGAATTCTCCTCCTTCTGCCCTGTCCCTGAACTAACTCAAAGTAACATTCAAAACTCATCACTCATGGCATTTAAGAAAATCTACTTTGATTGTTGCTAATAGCTGATTATTCATATTTTGTTGGGAGAAGTTCCTACATGTAAAAAGTATGGTGTCTGAGCATTAAAAAATTATTTTACTGATAAGGCTATATATGGGTCAAAATTTGCTCCTACATTTCTTTGTTCTTTTTCTCAGTTTCTGGCTTTATATTTTTCATAGGAGAATAAGGATATAAATTTAAAGGTAAATAAATAAAAGTTAAATTTGAGGAGTTAGTAAAACAGTTAAACTGAGTCAAGTCCATAGTTGAACAATGAAAGCTCATTCGTTTTGGTACAAATCATGTGCTCTCTCTTACTATCTTATTTATCTTACTCAGATTAAAAGCTGGTGGTGAGAAAGCTAGACCTTTGGTCGTACGGCATTCTATTCATCAAGTGATTAATGAAGCAATGTAGACATTCAGTAGAATTTAGATGTATGGTCTCTCTCATCATTTTACCTCAAAAATATGGTTTCTCATTTCTGAAGTGAGAGATAATTATCATACTTTAAAATGTCATTTAAAAAGTCATTATTCAGCTCAGACAATAAAAGCAGGATTTCACAAACTGCAAATTGTTTTGTAACAGGCTCCCATTTTCCTCTTTTTACTGCTTATTTTATTTTTAAAGTTTTTTTTTTTTGGTAGAAGATATTGCAACCAAATGAAGACTCAAAGCAGATGACATCTTCAGGAATTAAGTGTGAATGATCCATTCTCTATTGTAAAAGCTTTTGAAATAGAAATGTCAAATAGATTTCCTGCATATTGGTCTGGAACGGATCTAGGGAACAAAGAATATTGAATGTGTTACAAATGAAAAAAGTCTCCTGGATTAAGGTTGTTTTTGTGGGAGTGGAATTTTAGAATGGTTCATCTCTTTGTTCTAAAAGTCAGACCAGGTTTTAATGGAACAATTCTTGGCATTATTATTACTATTTCTTTTTTTAAACAAAGAATGACTCACATTTAATTTGGTATACAATTCATTGATGCAATGGAACATGTAGTTGACTTTTCTTCATGCATGAGATGGTGAGAGAAGGTGGTATGGGGGAGGTGATCCACACATACCCCAGAAATAGGAGTTGGCTACCTCCCCTTTCCACCTACCAGGCTGGCTGAAGCTCAGCAAGAAGTTCCTCTGAGATTCCCCAGGGAAGAAATGTGTGATGGGGAGTCAGCCCTGGGCCTGAACTGGGAGTGACAATTTTCCCCCTAGCTTATTGCTTTACTCATTTAAAAAAAATTTTTATGAATGTTTGATGCAATTTTTAAAATTTCATGTCTTGAAATTATATTCAGAATTGTAATTGGAATTATATTCAGGATTTCTACCATTCCTTTCTAAGTTCAGAAGGACTTCCTTTTCCAGAGATCAAGTTTAGTTAATTAGTTTATTTTGCCCTACTGCTTTATGGTTTGCATTGTTATGTGGTTAGGAAGGAAGGCTACCTATGCTGGATTACTGGCTCCAACGCTTAGTAGTCAAGTGGGCTTCATTAGCATTTTCTAAACCCTGCTTCCCTCTCTGTAATATAGGGGAAATTATAGCACATATCACGTGTAAATAATTTCTATAAAGTATGTATAATAGGCCTGGTACTTCAGTAAGTGGTAATTATAAATTATTATTATTGATATATAACACAAGATAAAACTTAAATATGTTTTTCCCCCAAGAGAGTAGACAGCACTGGTTACAGAAACATCTTTCTTTCCTCCATTATATTCAAAGAGATCTCTGCCAAAATCACATTCCTGTGCACTCTCATTGGTTTTCCCATTGCTTTGTCAGTACACTCATGTCTGAACTGCATTGTTTTAAATGTTACGGCATCATAACATTTAACAGTATTGTATGGGAGAAACACATGTGCAGGAAATATTGTTCTTTTTGTCATGTGTCATGATTATTTTCTCATTTCTTTTCCCACATTTGTTGTTGTTGTTAGGGGCTGTGGAGTTAGTCCCACTCATAGCGACCCTCATAGAGTTCTCAATGGCTGATTGTTTTGGGATTGCTCAGGAGGGGATTGCCGTGTCTTTCTCCCATTTTTGTGGTGGTGGGGATTGACCCTTGGTCCTCAGAGAGGCTTTAGAGTTATTTATTTAACCAGAGCATAACCAGTAATATTGGGTCACTAGGTCCCAAATCCCTTTTAAGGATGTATAGGTATTACTTTTTGTTGCAAGTGACTTTATGTTTTAGTTTAAACTTTCCTAAAATATTTTACCAGTTTTGGCTTCAAAATAGGTATTTATTGACATTTTATAAACAGAATTATTGTGTAGAAGGTGAATGTAAATACATCACTTGGGTCTGTTAGACCCATATGTTACCAGTTTAGTGTTAAAGAATTTTAATCAGATATTATAAGAATATATCTCTAAATGTACACACTGGTAGAAATACAAGAAAAATTTTACTTGTATTAGTGATGTAATGGATATAATGTAAAGCTTCTAATTTGCAAATAATGTAACACTTTAGGAGACAATGACACTCACTACTATCCTACCAATGCTTAATAATGTAACATTTTGGTGAAAGAAGGAATGGTATTAGAGAACATAAGAGAGAGAATTTATTAATGAATCAAATCCAGGTCATCAAGCCTTATTCAACTGTTTAGGAAAATGGCTACAAGTACTGTAATATACTATTTGTTGTTGTTATTAGGTGCTGTCAAGTCAGGTCTGACTCAGAGCAACCCTCCTAAGGTTTCAATGGTTGATTGGTTTGGGGTTGCTTCAGTAGTGGGCTGCCCTGTCCTTCTCCTGTTTTTGCAGTGCTGGGGATCAAAGCTGGGTCTTCAGAGACTGCAGAGTAGCACTCTACCAAATGAACTAAACCCCAGCCCCAATATACTAGTCAGTGGAAACCATACAGTGGCCATCAGTGGTATGTAAATGTTTTTAAGCAGGAGCCCTTAATATCGGATATCATGCAGAAGTAGCTCACATAGATCTCAGGTTTTCCTACAAATCTATGCAAATTCCAAGAAAAGGTGATGAAGTTATTTCTCATCTTTTTGTTTAACCACTGCAGTGGGAATGTTTTTGTCAAAAGTATTACTGCATTTTAAACTAGTAATGGAATTTTTTTGAGTTTTAATTTCAGCAAATAAAATTATTTTTAATAATAATACTAAAACATTTTATTTATTTTGAGATTTAGGTATTACAGCTATAACTTTATAAAAAGGATACCACTGTTACTACTAGTAGAATGAGCACTTTTACATTTTAACAATAATTTTGGTTCTGAATACTATAAATGATAAATAACAGAATATCTGTAAGCACTTAAATGTTCTTTAAGAGAGTGGGTCTTTATGGCTATGGTGATTCTGATAAACTGATCATTAGAGATATGAGTTAGAAAAAATTGAACCTTTTCTAAATTATGTGTAAACCAATTAAGTAGGACACTAAATACCAATTGCATAACATATTAAAAATAAAAGAGCACCACAGACTGTGTTACAAAGTTACTACTTTCATTTTTTATAATAATTACTGCTGTGAAAATTTGAGAGTGAAGGAAGTACCATCTAGAAATTCACCAAATCTAGAAACGTGTCTTGAGAGAATCCTTGACAACTATTTGTAAGGATTCTAGAAAGAATCAGATATATTTAAAGGATTTTTCAGAATTAAAGGGTTATATCTGTTGTTGTCCTATTTTATAAATTATGAAACATTTTATGTGTTCAAAAAAGCATTAAAAACTCAGTATATACTGTGTTTACTGTTTAGCTCAAGCATTAACAATAGTATTTTCATTTTCCTAATAATAAAATTACTAGTTTATAATGCAGGATTTGAAGTCAGGCACCAGGAGGCGGAGGCAGAGGGATTGCAATTTCGAGGCCATAGGCAGCCTGTGTAACTTATGGAGACCTTACCTCAAGATAAAAAATAAAAGAGACTGAGGGTTCAGCTTAATGGTAGATCACTTGCAAAGTATGTGTGAGGCCCCTGGGTTCAACTCCTCATACCAAAAAATAAATTTTATGTATATATATATATATATATATAGAGAGAGAGAGAGAGAGAGAGAAGTTAAAAAAATAAAATGCAAGATTTACATGTTCTAAGATCCTCTCTTCACAGTTATTCCATCTAATATATTTATTAAAATTTTTGTTGTTGTTGTTATCTTAAGATTGCCAACTGCATATTATTGACAAAATGTTCCAGGTACATATTGCCTGAGCCCAAGTTGGCTAATAATCAGCAAATGTGTGAAGGGATTCTAAACAGCAAAGGCAAGATTGTTAACATTTTAATTTACTTGAAACAAATGTTCTGGCCACTGATTCTCTTGAGTTTTCTATTTGAGATAAATGCTTTTCTAAACTCAACAAAAGAACAAAAGAAAAGAAGCATGTTACCTGTCCACACTAAGAGCGCAGAGATTAAGGACGGTGATCCCCACTGAGGACTTCTGCAAAAAGGGGAACAGCTTGCAAAGAAATACGCCAAAGTCATTGTGGTCAAAAGGCCAGCGTCCAGCCAACAGCTGAAAAATGGAGATGAGTAGTCAGAAATGGCACAGCTGGCATGAAATATATGGCCACTTACATTTCTAGTTACATACCCAACTTCTAAATTTTCTTTATATTGTGCTTTCTATCTAGCATGCTAGCATAGGGTATTACTGGCATTATTTTTTCCTTTCATATTTTAAAGATTCAGCAATTTTTGGTCTGGCAAGATATAGTGAATATAATGTTACATATTATAATTATGTTCGTATAATACACAATATCCACACATATAATATACATTATCTTTGTTTTTTAGGTGGCATCGATTCAGGTTATATTAAATATGTCATATATCAAATATACCTGCAGCCATAGCACTGTGTCATCTAATTCCATCATATCTCAGAAGCTAAGCAGGTTTGGGTCTGGTTAGTTCTTAGATGGGAGACCTCCTGGGAACACCAGTTGCTGTAGGCTTGGGAGAAGGACCTGGCAACCCATTCCCAAAAAGCAATCCACCATTGAAAACTCTATGAATAACAGAGAAGCACTGATAATAGTTTTTCCTCTGTTCTGTGTCGGGTTGCTATGAGTCAGACACTGACTTGATGGGACCTAACAACAACAATATATCAAATATATTGCATATCTTGTGTAGTATATGTAATTTACAATACAAAATCACAGAAGAAACAAATACTTGCTTTCATATGAAGTTGTTATGCTGCTGACTTTTCTTTTTTCTTTTTTGTTTTGGTGGTACTTGGGGGTTAAACCCAGAGCCTCGCAGGTACTCTGCAAATGCTCTACCACTGGGCTGCACCCCCAGCCCCTTTTATATTTTTTGTTTTGAGTTAGGGTCTTGCTAAGTTACCCAGGCTGCCTAGAATTTAAACTCACTCCCTTCAGTAGGAAATAATACCATACTAACTTGACAAATCTTCCTTCCTTCCATCCTTCCGTCCTCCCTTCCTTCCCTCCCTCCCAGCCCCTCCCTCCCAGCCCCTCCCTCCCTCCCTCCCTCTCTCTCTCTCTCTCTCTCTCTCTCTCTCTCTGTGATATTAGACAGGGTCTTGTTATGTTTCTGAGAACATAGTTCAGAGCTTGCTGTGCAGCCTAGGCTGGCCTTGAACTTGTGATCCTCTTCTCGAAGCCTTCTAAGTGCTGATATTACAGGCTTGGGCCACCAAGCCCAGGTCAGGATATTATTTACCTATTTTGAAATTAGATAGTACCAATCTGGCCTTGAAAACACATTCCTCCTGTAATTTATTCGTATCTGAAAGTAGTAGTTCTACTTTATGTTGAGAGAAACACATGCTACCTAGTTGTTGGAGGAAATGGCAGTTTAGGTTGCAGAGTAGTTGTCACAAACTCTGGTTAGAGACATCTTGCTTTGGGTGTGATGTGACACCAGGCTTCCAGAAGGCTGCAGATGAGGCTCTTGGAGATAGCGCACATGCTGTGGTCTAAGGGCCCATAATGTCCTCTCCTTCCCCAGTGCCTCACAGAGGGGCACAGAGAAAGGGTGGCTGGACAACAGAGGGCAGTTTTCTGGGTACAGATTTTACTGAAGGACACTTGCCTTTGTTCTAGCCAAGGGGATTTTTCTGCAACTGGAATATATGGAAAGCCCCTGATCACCACCTAAAAACTAAAGCCCTTCTAAGATGGCACAAATTAATGTAGAAATTCTGTATTCATGTAGCTTATTTGGATTGTGTCAAAATCAACATTATAAAATAGGCTGGCTGGCTTTTCTTAACCTGTCAGAAACAGATTTACTTAACGTGTTCTGTATGATACACTGATCAGCACTGTAGAACGGGTCTGGAAGCAGTATTCATGCCCTCTATATTTGGTACAAAGCAATGTATTATGTGGTTAGGACTTTTCAGGTATGTGCAATGCACTAGTTTGTGTCAGTTTTCGGGAACGTACCTGACAACCACAAAGTATGCAAAATGTCTGGAGCCAAGTAGTTGATGAGAAATTTATGCCCTAAAGATCACATACTCTGTGGGCAAACGGTCTACATCTTCTATACAGGTTGGGTTATCTTTACTTTACACCCTGTGTTGCAAAGCTCTGGACACACAAAGCTTGCATGTCCAAAGCTGCTGATCAATAGAAAGTCTCCAGACTAATAGTTCTGAGTCCCGGCTGTATATAAAAATTATTTAGGTAGCTCTTAAAAAATCCCAGCACCTGGGCCATGACCCTAGACCAGTTCTTATCAACCAGGGGTAATTCTGCATCCTCAGAGGACACTTGACAATGCCTGGGATATCTCTGGTTATCACACATAGGAGGGGTGCTGCTTGCATCTAGGGGTGGAAACTAGGGATGCTGCTAAACATCTTGCAATGCACAGGACAACATCTCCCCCAAATAACCATCCAATCCAAAATGTTAATGGTGCTGAGATTGAAAAATCCCATCCCGGACCATTTAAGTCAGTGTCTTTGGAGTTGGGACATGAGTAGGAGTCATTTC